>JAECUM010002446.1:0-188776 GCA_016617855.1 Megalonaias nervosa
CTCTCTACTATCAAAAATTCCAAATCACCTACAATGCTCACATCCATCACAGTTTCCAAACAAAATTCGGTATGCACGTTCTCATACTCATTAAAAAAATTTTCCATTAGTTAAGGTATCTACAATTGTTTTGAAGAAGTTTTTTTTTATTTTCAAAGTTCCTTGGAGAAGATTCCTCCAGTCCTACTTGATGCATTCATTGAAAAGATTCCCATAAATGGCACTATGCTCAGTCACCGCCATGCCTCTGGACCTGTAGATGTACCAGATCTGATACAGTGGGGCACCATGATTGTGTTTGATTACCTGACAGCCAACTATGATAGGTGAGGTCCTTTGTCTTTACAGTAATCTCTTACTGTAACAGTGCTCCATCCATGTAAGAAATATGCACTCCCCACACTCTGTTATCTCCCCTTGTGCCCTCTTCGGATAAAGCCTTAATACTTTGTCTCGTATGTTTACAAATTTTTTATCTGTTTTGATGTATATATAAAGAGATATATTCAGTGCTTTTTGGGGACATCCCCAAAATTTGGAACATTTTCATATCTGAAGATGACTTTTGCTTGCATGAGAAAATGCAAGGCAAAGATAAAGAGAACTTTCATATGCCAGGCAACCAGGCAGGCTGATACTAACCAATCAAAATGGCTGATTGTTAATACTGCACAGGAAATGCTCCCCCCCCCCTGTTAAATTTGTGACAACAGCTTTTAAAATTTAATTCTCTACCAATATTAAAGAACATTTTCACAAATCAGTCTTGGTAAACATTGATCAAATATATCTGATTTTCAGAATATTAAAAAAAAAATTGTGACTCATCTGATAGGAAACATTGTAAAGCTTACAGCTTCTTCTTTATCTTCTTTCTGAAGGTGAAATTCCTTAATACAAATTTACAAATTCCAAGTTTATTTCTCAAAGTGACACTCCAGAGTATATTCCTCTTTGAAATATATAGTTTGTCTTTATTTACAAAATGTAAACAAAATTTCAGATGGTTTCAAAGTAAATTGGTTTTTAAAGACACTGACACAGCAGGAGTGCAGCAAGAAATTATGACCACTCCTCTCCCACAAACTTAATTCTGGGACCCATCCAATAAAAAAGTTGTTTGATGGGAGCTTCGGGCCCTGTCTGAGACTGGGCTGTTGGGTGGCTGCTATACCACTTTGACATAGCCAAAACTGCACTGACTAAAAAAAAAACAACACATAACTGAAGGAAATACTTGAATATTTCAAAACTGTATAAAATATTTATTTGAATACATACTTAAAATGACCATTTCTTTGATCATATGAATATCTTTTGAGTAGTAAAAAATGATCATGGTTACTGACATAAGTAAAATCAAGGCACATGAGAGGTTACTTTTTCTGAAGCCTGAAGTTGCTTGTCATCCATTAGGTACCTCTGAAGTAACTTCAATTATCTTTAAAAATGTGATTACTTCCCCCATTACAAAGACATCCCTGAAAATTAAGACTGCCCTCCCAATGGTATTTAAAACAAATTTTCTTTTGGGTGGCTTACAAAAGATCACATCTTGAAACTTCATCATTGTCAGTAAGTCTTCTGGTCACTAAAATATCCCTTTGTTTGAAGTAACAAAAAGCCCCTCAATCAACAAGATGCCCATGGGGGACTGAGACTGCTGACCTGACTGACATCTACTGAAAAGCCTAGAAATCTTGTGGGTCAGTTGGATGTTTTCTGTAGAAATTTCATAAATGCTGTTGATTGTATATGTTATGGAAATAATTGTATATGTTATGGAAATAATTCTATATGTTATGGAAATAATTGTTTCAAGGTTTTTTTGCTGTTTTCATCCATAATGAAACATTGGCATTATTCATCCAGTATTAAAAGACTTTTATGCCAGGATGCGGACAAAGTTTATTTAATTCTATTCTGCATTTTGTTTTTCTTATACAGTTCTTTAACTGTTCTACATCTAATAATGGCAGCCATATCTGGCAGCCAGATGACATCATTGGTAGAGAGTTGAATGTCCTTAATACTAGAACACTTTCTGTCAAATTTTGGTCAAACTCTGCCTGGCTGTTTTTTTTTTTCTTTCAAGAAACTCTTTCTCCTTTTTATATTATTAGCAATGGCAGATATATTTTGTGGTGGATTGACATCATTTATAGCAGTCTGAAAGGCCTTTATGCCAGTGTGATTTATGTTAATATTCTGAAAGGCCTTTATGCCAGTGTGATTTATGTTAATATTCTGAAAGGCCTTTATGCCAGTGTGATTTATGTTAATATTCTTCTGTTAATTAGTTTTTAGGAAAGAAATTACTTCAAGGTTTTTCTGTTTTTAGTAATGGTTGCCATATTTGATGGTGAATCAGCAATACTTACAAAAATTAAAAGCTCTGCATGTCAGGATGCAATTTGTACAAATCTGGTCAAATTCTGTCAAGCAGTTGCTGAGAGTATGCCACATAAAAGTTTTCTATTTTTAGTAATATTAGACATAATAAAAGAGGATTAGCAAATTTTGTATACAATAGAATTCCCTTAATGCCAAGATTCACAAATGCCCAAAATTTGCCCTCTGTGTAAAAACATGAACCCTTCTGTTCATCCATATGTAAGAAATTTCTAGAAGGGCAAAGCTGCAAGCTCGAATGAACACTGAACCTGAAGATAATTTTTCAGAATACAACAGAAAAAAATCAATTCATAGTATAATCATCGAAATGAGCCATGTATGTGGGATACAAAAATGAAATAAATACACATGTACTTCAATATTTGCAATCTGTCCTGCTCAGAGGACACTTATAGAAGGTCCAGATTTGCAAAATCTGAATATTGTGAATTTAGTTTTATCCTCTCTCTGGCTAATATCAAAATTTTCAATTTTGTTACAGGATGGCTAGCATGCAGGATGCTGCAGACAGCCAAAACAAGCCAGATATTCTTCAAGACAACATTCGAAATCTGCGTAAAACTGTCACAACCAGAAAACTCTGGCTTATCGACAATGAAAGTGGACTCTTAGATGCCTACGAGTTGTTATATAATGACCCATCGGGAGTGAGATTTATTAAATTCCATGACCAAATGCTACATACCATGTGCATTTTTCAAAAACAACTAGTGAAATCAATCAGTAAACTTTATCACAGTGATAAACCACATACTGTGCTAGAAAATTTTGCCAAATTTCATGAACCATTATTGGACAAAATACCAAAGGATTCAACATATAGTCTATTCATAACTTATTTTTCACAAAGACTAAAAGATGTGTATGATTGGATTAAAAAGTGTGAAAATGATTTTCAAAACAGATGATATTTACCATGATGCTATGGTACACGTTTCAAGAATATGATTTAAAAATGAGAGATTGTGGGTGTCTTAAGCCAAATGAAAGGTGGACACAATTTGTATTATGGAGTTTATTTATATGGTTGCCAAAGCAACAAGTGATGACATAAATGTGATTCATGAATAGATACTGATGTGCATGTTCATTTTCTTTTTATATTCATTTCATTCATTAAAGTGGAGATCTCGATATTTTTGGCTTCAGATTTTGTTCATTTCTTCAAATTGACTGAACTTCTCTAAACAGCAGAAATTTTTCAAGTGAAGAGTGAATTACATGTATTGGGATTTACATGTACTGGGCCCATAATTTGTGGGGGAAAATATTAAATCACTTGCAAATAAAATGTTCAGAAATAAGCTGCTAATCTTTTTAATTTGAACAGTTTCAAATCTTTTCCTCTGTAAGCTTCAAAAGTTTTATGTGATACTTAATACCTCAAAAATTCATGCTGATTATTGATTAGTTAGCAAAAGTCAAGCATAGTTTTTAACTAAAATTATTTTTCAGGGAACAAAAGTGCCTCAGTGCCAAGAAACCCCTCTGAAGACAAAACTTAACCAGATATTCCGTGATATGGGTAATGCTATATGTACCTTAAACTATCATGATGGGTTACAAAAAATACCGAAAGTTTCTGTTATTAAAATCCATTGTCAATAGCAACAATAATAATAATAATAATGAGACTTTATTGAATGAGGGTAACTCGATTTGTTACAAAACATAAGTAATCTACCTTGAGGCCCTCAAAGACATTTGTACAGATATAGAGAGAGTGCAGTCAATCACTATGTATCTCATATATGTTCACATACATTAGTCATGTACATTGAAATTATCACAGACCCAGATTAGTCAATTACAGATGTAAATTGTAAACACACTAATAAACAAAGTTACTATCAGTGTTCACCAAAGTTAAACTATTGCATAACACATAGCAACATAAACTTATATACAAAAATGTAATTAGAGGAGGTGGATAGGCCATGTGGAATTAATTAAGATTTAGATTTCATCCATTTAATATACCCATGGTGAAAAGCTGACATTCTTGAAGATTCTTTGATTTCTTTGGGGATATTATTCCATATAAAGGCCCTAGAGTATTGAAAACTGTTTTTAAATAATTCTTTCTTTGGTTTTGGAATTAGGAAGATTTTGGCCGTCATTGATCTAAGGTTTGAGGTTGCTGGTTTCTCTGGCTTTAAAATTATTTCTCAAGTAGATTGGGGCAGACTTAACAGAAACTGTTTACATCATTTTGGCTTTCTGTAGGTGAAGTTGTTCTTGAAAAGATAGGCTGTTTAAACTATCCATTGTCTCTATCATGTTTCCTGATTGCCTCTCTAGTATTATTGTACAGGTTCGTTTTTGTAGCCACAATATTTTCTTAATATTAACATCAGAAGTATTTCACCATATGTTATTACAATAGTCAAAATGAGGCTAAATGAAGCTCTTGTAAAAAGTGACACGGTACAGTTTTGGAATAAAATACTTTATTTTTCTTAATAGCTAAAGACAGGAGTTTGTCTTCTATGTAATGAGGCTTATATAATTAGACCAAAGTAAATTATGTCAACAAGCAGGGCAAGCCTTAGGCCAATTGGAATGATTTGGCCCAGTCAGGCCCTGCACTCACTGGGGCCCTGTGCAATAGTAAATTTTAAAAATATATCTATAGAGAGAAAGTAATTTTAAGTGATGGAAGAAAATTTTAAGTTCAATATCATATATAACTTGTTTAAAAGTTGATTTCCAAATGGCATGCTCACAGGAGGCCCATGCGTATAAATCCAGGGGGCCCAGCCAAAATGATCCAGATTGAGCCCCACGTTTGCTAGGCCATTACTGTCAACAAGAATACAAAAAATTTTGTCCTTGGAAACCACTTTCAGTTTTTCATTATTATAGAAAAGGCTCAAGTTATCTGTCTTTGATCTTGCTCTTTTTTTGTCGAGTTGTTATTAATGAAACCTGTTTTATCTATACTTACAATCATGCCATTTTCCTAACACCATATTTTAAAGGGGCTCTACTACATACATTTTTCAAAAATTAACTTTGCTTTCGTTTTCTTAACTTTGATTTCAATTTCTGTTTGATTCAAAATGTCAACAAAAATTTTGAAATTTAGCTGATGTTCAATCTAATAAGGCTGAAAATTGCATTGAAAGGTAGCCAAACTTTGATGTATAGAGGTTTCCTGATCTAAAAATAGTGTTTAACTATGCTAATATGATCACGTAACAAATCAAAATAGTGATATACGGGATGAGAGTGGATATTGATACCTTCATATTAATTTGTGTGATAATAAAAGACTTCGTACTGGTGTCCTGGATGGGATGAAATAGTTTTAATACATAGTAATGTGCTCTCCTTTAAGTTTTAATAAGCAGTTTTAGAGCAGTGGATAAAGCAAGTAGTTTGTTGTGTAATGGGATCATGAGTATCATCTCAAAGTGTTAAGGATTGAAAGTGTACATTGTAACAACTCTTGTAAAATAAAATAAAAGGATATGCCCTCTGTCAGTATCAGTATATTTACACAAACATACTCCTCCCAAATATACGTACAGTTCAAGTTCAGTGTTAAAAGTGAAGCTGTAGAGGAGTTTTATCATGAATGAGACAGATGGTTCCATACAGGCATAGATGGAAAAAGTAAATCCCATAAACCACCAACATAATGGCATGATATTATAAACAGAAATATTTTAAACAGACTGCAACTCTTCCCTCTTTTCCAAAAAATAAAGAGAATTATCAAGGGGTAAACGAAATATACTTTATAAGAAGTAAGTATGGCTCACTAGGCTTAATAACAGTAGAAAAAAAATAGTAATCTGCAGGTTTAACTTGGTTTAGAGATCTTTCTTCTTTTTCACACTGAACTCCAGGGCTGCCCATTTAGTTTTCAGAGAAAGGGGATGACTTAACACCAAAACTATAAATTTCTAGCCTTCAAATAGCTTTTAAAAATCTCTTATTTGTGGGGAAAAACATATATCCAGGTATATTAGTTGCAAAGAATTAACTATCTTGAGGTAATAGAGCAAAAATTTTTCTAGTTTGAAAACAAATCCAAGGTCCCACTTCCTCTTAGCCAAATAATTGGTTTGTCCATTAGCAGACAGTATTTTTTTCTCCATGCATACAACAATTGTAGAAACTGTAAAAGATATTTCTTTTATTTCTAAAGTTTGATTTAAATTGCCTTTATAGATTTAAAAATGTTAAAACAAGTATCTACCTGGCTGAATTGAAAGATGCTTGGTCGCTATGGAGGCATACAAAACAAAATTAACTAAAACATGTCACATTTTAACATTTCTCAACAGTTTGACAACATTAAATGAAGTGGTTTTGACAATGTAACCTGTCTCTCAAGGGTATCAAGACATGCACATTGTTGTTGTTGTTATAGGATTTAACGCCATTTTTCAGCACAAGATTGGCTATACATGGCGGCCAGTATTAATGGTGGAGGAAGAACCCTGGAAAATCCCGGGAAGAACCACCGACCCACGAGAAGCTACTGGCAGGCTTTCTCACGTACCCACGTTAGCCGAGCCTGGACTCGAACTTACGCAGACAGAGGTGAGATGGCAGTGATCCGTAACGGTCAGCGCTTTAGACCACTCGGCCACTCGGGGCCCCGACATGCACATTGGTTTGTAGATTATATAATAACAAATATTTTATCCACTACTGTAAATGTTACTAGTATATTTTGGGGCAGATGTGAAAAACTATTTTCTACCAGGTTGCTATGGAGTTCTAATGGTTACTATGGAAGCTGTTAAAAGTATAATTTACCTAAAAATACTCCGAATGTTTAACCAAATATTATGTCTTTAGATGTCTAAGTGTATTTTTGATCTTACTGCTATGGAAACTAAAATTTTGTCACTTCGTAAGTTCATGCAGGTCAGTTTATATATATGTTATGAGCTAGGGTCAAGTTCCCACCCACAGGGGTACAACCTAGGGTCTGTGCTGGACATATGTCTTATTTCCTTTTTCCTTTCAAACCTATAGTTTCAGGCTGGGGATCTCAACAATTCCCAGGCGATGACCCAAAAGCAAGTCTCCTTCCTCAGGGTCTGTACTAGACTGTGTCTGATTTCTTCTCATGTCCTTCAACCAATGTATGGTTTAAAGGCAGCACCAAATTATCAAATAGGCAGAGTAGGCACCGACCTAGGGGCCCCAGCGACAATGGATCAATAATATTGAATTGATTTGATCTTGACATATTAGGAGATAATTTGCGAGGGGGGCCCCCGAGATTTTGACTGCCTAGGGGTCTCCACTGGGTTTAATCCAGCACTGTTTAAAGGGGCAAGTCTACAACCTAAGGCCCAAGACCCATAGTCTGTATTGGATATGGCAGTATGTCTGCTTCTGTCTCATGTCCTTCAGACACATCTATATAATACAATGTGCTGGAAAAAGATGAATTTTAAATTAATCTAACAGAAGCATTATCATACCCAAACCAATATATATAGAAGAAAATACTGTTTCTGCATGAGCCTTGTTTTCCCTATTTTTTTGTGCTAATGTTTTTATTATTTCACAGCAAAATAAGTTTTGCACTGAGGTGAATTAACGGCTTTGAAAATTTCATTTTGTTATATATAACAGCCTACTTTCTCGCACAAAATCAGGGGTTTGTTTCCTTAAATACAGGTGTAAACTGCTTTATGTACCTGGGACATAATGAGGAATATCATATTTTAAACAAATATAAATGTCACATTTAAATCCAACAAGAAACTTAATAATATTTCACATGGTCCGAATCAACCTGGCATTTGGTCCAAATCAGCCCGTATTTGGGCTGAATAAGCCTGGTCAGACATGGGTCATCGAGAAGTAGTTTATTCACAACAGTTAGTGTTTTTTTTCAACCATATCACAATCGGTCATATGTGAGAATAAATTCTAAAACAATGGATAAAATATCAAATAGACTGGTCTATTCAAAATCTAGGAAAGTTTATCATGAATTAAAACGAGATAACTCTGTGAAAATGGAAATCCCAACAAGGAAAAGTCATAGATAAAATTTTTGGCAACAAGTGAACATTAAAAGACGTAAAAGAGAAATTGTGTCTCCATGTAAATGAACAGGGAAGAAATATCTCAAGGAGAACTTATGGACAAAAAATAATGCCGTTATTATCAAACAATATATACTAAAAAGCAACATTGACAGGAAGCCACGACATACCCCTGAGCTGGTTCAACAACTATTTCAAGCAGCAGACCTCCTGTTCATACATTTTAGATGGGCACTGCATGGTGAAAGCAATTACCGTTTGCACCGAAATTATGCTGCATATTGCAAAACTGAGGAGAAACGCAGAGAAATTTTCCAGAAATTCTTTAATTAAAAAAAAAAAGCAAGACATAACAGAAATAGTTTGAACAAACTGAAAATTCCATGTTTCAAATGGTGCACAGAACATTGCTCGAAGCCAAACAAACGGAAAAGTCCGAGAAGTGAAAAAGATTAAAGCAATTTGAATGAATTGACAGGGGAGTTACTTTGACTATTAAGTTTAATGTATCTTTATTCTGTAATATGTTCCTTAATTTAATTTTCTTGCTTTTTGCAATGCTGAACTTTAATATTTTAATGGAATGAGGGCTACAGCCATGTGCATTTATATGTATATAAAAGACATTTTATTAATTTTTTTCTTCTGTCGAGTGTCAGTATATTTGTAGCTCCTCCTCCTTAAATCATTCACAATGCTTTATTTATTATAATTTATCATTTATTTTGTTTATAATTTATAAGAATTTTTAGAGTATTTGTGTGTTTCATGTGAGGATCCATTCTGACATATAACCATTGTGTGTGTGTAAAATGTTTAATCTTATATAAAGATTAGTTAAGGCAAACCTGTTGTGTTAAAAATATTGTGTTCGTTGGTTTTACATCAAATAAAAATAACATACAGCTTCTGGGCAGATGATGTGAAATGGTAGATTTAGATAGTAGATACAAGGATTTAGTTCCCTTTGATGTGAAATGGTAGATTTAGATAGTAGATACAAGGATTTAGTTCCCTTTGATGTGAAATGGTAGATTTAGATAGTAGATACAAGGATTTAGTTCCCTTTGAACATTTCTGCAGTACCTTACATCTAGACAAGAATGCAGACCAGAAAAAAAAATTTCAAAATCAAAATTGCTTCTAACTGGTTTTTTGATATGGTGCAATTTGCAGAAGTCTATCACAGGGGCCACAACCTATGGCACATGTACCACATTGTGGCACATCAAGAGGTTTTGTGTGGCACACAAAGGGCAGTCAAAAATCTTGATTTTAAGTGTTACTCTCTTACTGATGGCACCTGCTCGTTCATTTTGTAATTAATCCAGAAAAAAGTAGAATGCTATGTAAAATAGGTTGCCGACCCCCGGTTTATCATATGACGAATGGTAATCAATACTGCGGTCTCAAACACTTTATGCAACATGAATTTGTCCACATGATTTAAATTTCATTACTAAATTTCAATGAGAGAGGGCACACTTTTTTTTGTGAAAACTCTTAAAATTTACACTACATCTCTTAAAAAACAGCAAATAATATATGTTGTCAAATACTGTTTAAATAACCTCTCCTTCCTATACATGTTTGCAAGGTATGGAATTGCTAGAGAAAACTGTAGACACTTAAATTAATATGTAAGAATAAGAAAAACCAAAATCCAATAAACTTTTGTTTTACAAAAATAATTTAGATAGCAATTGTCAGCACAGTCAAATTTTTGGGGGAATAAAAATAATAACAATTATGAAGAAAAGAAATGCACATCTAGTCACTAAATAGTACTAATAATAGGCCTAGTACCCCAATTTCGTGGACGTTGAGGCTACGACGTTGTAGCTAGTTACTAAAATGCACTCAAATATACTAAAGTACTCTCAAATATAGTCAAATAAGGTTACTTATTTCAATTATCTAATGAATATATTGGATGTTTTAATGATTATCAAAAATGAAATGCACATATTGTAACAACACATTACAGCTAAATTGGACTTGGTGTAAAATTAAGTGTTTCATTTCAAAGTTTCTTCATGTATTATGAGAATTTTTACATTTTGTTTACTTACAACATATTTTCACAGATAAATTAGCATTATAATGCATTTTAAAGGTGGTTTGTGGTAGGTCTGTAGTAAATACATTGACCTGTGGGTTACACATCCCTTGGGATTCACGGGGATCATAGAAAAGAGGGGAACACATAGTTAGTCTCCCATTCTTCCATAAAATGTGATGGCAGAGTGGGAAAATGGGGGGAGGGGGCTGGTCTGAACCCTATCGCCATAGTGAGAGGACCCCATTGATCACTGGTGAACATTGATCTGCTACTGGTATTGGATAACCGGTCACCATAAACTGAACAATGAATGAATAACCAGTCACCGGTCAATGATAAACCCCAAAGCATTCATTGGTTACAGGTCTATGACTGGTCACTGGTCGAACGGGGGAAAAAACACACTCCTCAAATGTTCAGTCCCTCTTGCTGGAGTGGCCCCTAATTTCCTGGAACTTGGAGCATGCTTGTGCAACCTGAAGAGCTGGTCATCTTGCTTTCAGGCCCTTGGGACTTTGCAAGGGAGAAAAATGAGAACTCCAAAGTGGATGGACGTTTCCAGTGGCGTACTAACAGTAAATGGCACAGGGGGCAAAATTGATGGCCTTAAGGGGTTTTGGTGCCCAAAGACCTCTGGTGCCTGGGGCAAACCCCTCCCCAACATTAGTACGCTACTGTATGCTTCCTCTGCTCTTTACAGGTATGCCTGGAATAGGTGAGATTCTAAATTTAGGTTCACCATAGTTTGCAAAATGGAGAGCAATATTTTTGTGTACATTCTGAACAAGTTAGACAATCAGGGTGAATGTTCCAAGGATCTTTCTTGTGGCGCCACTTTTACACAAACTGTGCAGACATTGTTACTTGTTACCTAAAATAAAAATTCCTGCAACAGAGATGATTTTGCAAGAAAGCGATGCTAAATAATCACAAAATGTATACAATATGTAACAGGTAAAATTCACCAAGTGAATAGCACAAGATAAACAATGTATAAAGAAAGACTTTTCAATTGTTAAACTTCTTTTATTAAAATAAACATGTTAAAAACAAGTCGAAATTATGGCTATCAGATAAAATGTAGATATATGTACATTGAAACAATATAAAATATTTTATAATCTTGTTTTAAAAAGGGTGAAAATAAAACATAAAAAAGCCAATATTTTTAACATGATTACTGAAATAATGTTGATTTATCAAATAGCATTGTTGATCTATAAGGAATAAAACACAGGAAGAAAAAGAAGAAATGGGGTTTTCTTAGCACATGTAGCAAACTTTTCACTGGGTCTTTTAAATTCATGGTTCAGGGCAACAATTAAATCCACAAAAATAGGTACCCCACAAAAATTGGTGATACTACAGTATGTGTAATATAATTGGATAAGAGATTTGAAAGAAGATATTGATGCATAAGGAACTACAATTTGACTCTTTTATCACTAGGGGTATTTGCAAATAATTGATTACATACGAGACAAAGCTCCAAGTTCTGCTTATAAATTTACTGGATGTAGATTAAAATGGAAATATCAAGGCATTACGGTCAAAATAAACATACAATGAACATCTGATCTGATGACAAGAAAATCTGATCCATTTCTTGGTTTTATGTGTGGTACATTTTCTTGCACTTATGAGTATGAAACAAACCAACACAATAAAGCTAAAAGCACAACACTGTGAACTAATAATACCTGATGCAATCATGGTACTGAAACACACAAATGACAATTAAATTAATATGGTGTGTTAATGATACTGTTTCAAAATATAAATGTGAGGATCTCTGAGTTTTATTTCTGCAAAACTAAATCATAAATCGCCAGGAAAATTATCTCCTGCTTAAATTGATGAACAATATGTTCCATAATATTTTACAAATATATTCTGCAGTAATTTCCTGACTATGTGATGTAACTGCATAACTAAATGAAGAGATTTATAACAAGACACTGATGCATAAGGAACCACAATCTGACTCCCTTGTCACATAGGTCATCTGAAAATAATTGCTAATTTCTGTGGCAAAGCTTAAATTTCTGCTTGTAAATTTAAAGAATGTAGATCAAAACTGAAAAAATAAATGTAGCTGAACACTCGCTTCAATAACAACAAAATAAAGCTAGTTGCAATGATGTGAACTAAGCATGCCTGATGCAATCACGATATTAAACCTCCAGGAGGATTTTTACAGGTATGCAAATAATAGTCTATTTCAAATATGAAGATCTCCAAAGTATCATTTCTGCCAATATGAATCATGAACACAGAAATTTATATCTGCGCAAATTAGTGATTTCCTCCAGTGGCATTTTAAAATGGACTATACTACCTAAAACACCAGTCAATTTCCTCCCATGTCTCAATAATGTTGTTCTGTCAAATGTCAATCTCCTCCCCATCTCAATGTTGTTGTGTCAAATGTCAATTTACTCCCCATGCCTCAATATTGTCATTGTGTCAGACATACTTTGCAGTGAAATTACCTCTGCCTTAGTTCATCAAAAATGTATAAAGGTATTGACAATATAAAACAAAAATTGGCTCCATAATTTAACAAATATGTACAACAATATGTAAATAACAACCTGCTTTCAGCATTATATTATAGCTGAATGGGACAGAGGGAAGAAAAAAAAATATTGCCATGATAGCTGATTTATGATATTCAATATAGTTAAAATTTTGATATAGTACTATATCAAATCTTGAATTATCTTCTTTAAATTTACCAGGAAGGAAAGGAATACCCACCAATTATCTTAAAAATCTAGAGAAAGACTGCTATTGAGAGAGAGATAAACCAAGTAATCTTGTATAACATTATTGTTTCCAATGGTTATATGGGCTAATAAAAAGTTGGCATTCCACCATATCCAGGTAATTATATCCCATTAAATTTTAATGGAACAATTCTCTGTAAATTTAGTCTTTTTGTAACCTTAAAAATGTCTCTTTCTTTTGACTCAACCATTAATTGAAATTATTCATATATGATACTAACATTTTCAAATGAATGGAGACAAAGCTGCAAGAGTCATTATTTGCAGAACATCCTTTTATAATTGTTGATAAGTACAGTCAAACCCGGTTATCTCGATTATGTCGGGGGTGTCAAAAAATCGTCGACATAACCGGGTCCCGAGATATCAGGGTTTAGTTGTCAAACCTATTGCATGACAATGATTATGCATCTGAAGTACCAAAAATGAGGAGTTTTGTTTCTAAAAACAAATGGCATTTCTAATGCACAATAAAAATAATAATTCAGTCAAGCTCAGTTGCACAAAACAAGATTGGAGGTCTTTTAAATGAGATTAAGTAACAAGTCACAAGTTTTTACTACACTTAAGTATGTTCAGTGATTTAAAGTAGTTTTTCTTTCCCTGTGAACAGCCTCATCCCTTTGGTAGCCTAAATAGTTTTCTCACGCTGACCAAAATCTAGGCCAATTTAAGTACATGTACATGTAGGACTCTACTTTTAAAAAAAATATTTTCTTTTGTTTGTGTTGACTTTAACAAGCAGCAAAAGGTAACTGACCAAAATTGTGCGTGAAAATCGATCGCTTTTGTTGATTAACAGAGGTTTCTTTACACCAGTATGCCTGTTGTTACTGATAAAATTTGCTTCTGTACTGGAAAAAGATGAGGCTGTTGGTATTCATGTACCAACAGACTGTAAAATGTGCTTAAAGTCTTTTAAGTTAACTGTCTCAACATCAAATTCTGTAAGACGCAGACATATTCTAATTCATACAGTTTAGTCCAGGTCCCAAGGCAGCAAGTGATCAGCACAGGGCCCCAAGCAAAAAAACTGCATTGGGAAGAAGCATGGGGCCCAAGGCAGTTGCCTCGTTTGCCTTGCCCTAGGGCCGGGCCTGGTTTTGTCCCATGTCCCTCCTGACTCTGATCAGTGACCGTCCGTAACAACACAGAGTTGGCGTTTCACTTTGATGGATTGCACGGATTTGATATTTTATTCAAGATGAAAACAATATAAATTTTTTTAAAAAACTCATCTTTCTATTTCATAGACATTAATCCAAGCAGTCACTGTTTGCTATGTTCTGTTTGCGTTGAAGAATCTGTAATCATTGCACAGCAATTGACAACTTCATTAAAAATACTAATGGGCGCTATGGACTTTTTAAATACCACTTGTGGTTTTATTTACTCTTGTTTATAACAAATTAATAACCATATGTTTGGCGGGGGGGGGCCCAGCTAGGTTTGGAATTTTCGCCTGTTTCTATTTAGAAATGACTGTAGGTCACATGGTCTAGCCATGCAGACGGTTGAAGGCTTACACTTACACGAAGCTTGGAAACACTTATTAACCACCAATTAACTTTATAAAAAAAAACCCACCAACCCACCCATCCCAAATCTGAACCAAAGTTGTTAATTGTGTATGGATTAAGTTGGTGACTGACTATGACATTGGAATGGGATTACACTATAGTTTGTTCCACAAAGCATCATGAATTTTATTTTATCTGTAATTGCATCATTAAATGTAGCTAAAAGTACCAAATTCGTTTTAAATATATAGTGTAAAACGAATTATGTCTTTTTTAGTTACATTTATTGATGTTTACCTGATAATTTACCGAGTTGCGGATAATATAAAAAATTCACAATGCTGTGTGGAACGAACCATATTGTCGTGGTATTAACATGTGACTGTCTATTATGCACACAGCTCCTGTAAAGAAAGGTCAGAAATGCACTCATTCAATTTCTTTACTCTGAATTATTGTTTATAACATAATTTTCTCCACTCTATTCAAGTCATAAACCATGTATTGATGAAAATGGTTGATTAGCATTTGTACTGGTAAAATTTGGTCTTGTACCGACTTTCTCCATCCCTGCCGGTGTGGTGGAAATGCTGGATCATTATTTGTAAAATGTCTCCGAGATGGACATTGAAAGTTGCATTTCGTCGAATTAAGCAGGTCTACACATCACTTCGGACCAAAACTTATGCCCAAAATAACAGGGTTATTGACTTAACTGGGGTCGAGATAAGTGGGGGAGAAAATTGCATAACAAAGAAGGATTTTTTTGGGACTGGACGAAAACGCTTGACATACATGGATTCTCGAGATAACCGATGTCTCAAGATAAGTGGGTTTGACTGTAATTTGAAATATGATGGCTTCTGTGTATTTTTCTCAAGTCACTTTACTGTTCCACCACTGTATCTTACATTTTTGGATGAGCATAATGTTGTCCATCACTGACAGAAGCAGTAGCATCAAGATAATGCTAATGTTTTTACAAGCTCATAACTCCGAAACAAAACAAAAGAAAAAGAAAGGTGAGCAATCCAGTTTCTGGAATATTCACCACCAGTTTTTTTTTAAAAATCGAAAGAATGCAAACTTAAAGGACAGTTTCAGATAGAATCAATCTGCAGTTTGTAACTAACCAAGGAAGCCAATGAAATAAGTATATATATTGTATAATTTTTTTATCAAATAGTGAAGAAAAATACCAATTTAGCAATGATTAATAAAAAAAAGAATTGGTGCAAATTGTACTCTTTAAAATATTCATACGGTCAAAATTCCAACAATGTTTGTAAGTATTATTTTACAGGTACAATAATTATTGTCAAATATTTCATGAAAAAGTGGTTGACATGAGAAGCATGTTATAACATATTGCAATAAATTGTCGCAACAGACATCAGTAATATCACTTCTTACAAATGTTTGCTTCCAATAAATTCATTCATAAATAACTCAGAACATATCAGTTATTCAGAATGTATGTTAATTAGTGAAATGATGGTAATTATATTGCAAAACTTAACCATATATACCCACATAAAAGTTAGGTCCAACTGCAAACACTCTGACATGTTGTTGCATAATGTGTCGGCAAATTAGGATCTATGCTGCTTGTTCTACTGATTACTCCTAACAAAATGCATAGACCCAGATCTGCCAATGCAGTATGTCAATGAAGATCTGGGCCACTGCAGTTTATAGCTGGATCCGACTCACATGCAAGTATATTTGTTTCAAATTAGTTTACAAAATTTAATTGAATTACTATCTTTGTGCCATATATTTAGTCACCAGACTGATGTTGTTGTTGTTGTTGTTGTTGTGGGGCTTAACGCCATTTTTCAGCACACGATAAGCTATACATGGCGGCCAGTATTAATGGTGGAGGAAGAAACCGGGAAATCCGCGGAAAGAACCACCGACCCACGAGAAGCTACTGGCAAGCTTTCTCACATATCCACATTCGCCGAATCTTAGACTCGAACCCACGCAGACAGAGGTGAGATGGCAGTGATCCGTAACAAAGAGCGCTTTAGACCACTCGGCCACTCGGGGCCCACACCAGACTGATGTCTAGCGACTATAGCTATTATGAACAGGCCACACAGTAGTGACCAACAACTAGTCCAGAAAAATCAGCAAGTCTATCATTAAGAAACTTCAGTGATGGTATCTTTTCCTACTGTAATGCATTTTGAATAAAAAAGAATGGGGTGCACGCATAATAATACATTATCTGCAATGGAAGATACTGTCCAAGACCATTTTAAGTTGAATGTGGCTACCGTAGTGCAGTATACTGCTACTTCAATAAATTCACTTATCTGATGCACGATAAATGTACTAAACTTTGCATTAAAATATCTGTAATTCTTAGGTTTATCCCTCTGTCCACCATCAGAACACTACTTCCCAAAGGTTTGTTATCATAGCGTAATCAATTCTGCAGATATCTACTGCAAACATAGTGCAATTAACAATTCTTGAACAACATGAAATGTGAAAAATACCAAAGAAACAAAACAATCTACTATATATACTCACTTGTAAAAGAGTCCACTGCCAACTGTCAGACCTGGATCTGCCACTGCATGTGTCAGCAGACCAGGGTTTATGTTGTCTGTTCTACTCATTAGTGGTAACAAACTGCATAGACCTAGATCTGCCAGTGCATTATGTGTCTGCAGATCTATGTCTGTGAAGTCTGCACTTGGATCCAACTTACAAATGAATCCATAAGGCAATGGTATGATACATTAGAGACAGTATTAAAAGAACAACAGACCAACCTTTTTATGAATACTAACGTAACTACTGACATGTTCTTGTATTTATCAGATAAAATCACAACCAACATTTACATTAATTATAATGTGGTCTCTAGAGGATTTCATACATCAATGTACAATTTCAGAATATCTATTTAAATGGTATAAAAAAATGACGTAATGAAAATTGAATTACATACATGGTACCACATTAAACTTCTGCTGAAATCTGGATTCTAGATTCTTTAAGAGAATGCATTTTTCTGCATAATTATTTCAAGTTTAATATTAGCATCAGCAAATAAAAATCTGAATGTGTCTAAGTTTTCCTTTCTGATTTTATCTACCAAATAACAAATGACAATGGAACAAATAACAAATGACAATGAAATCTCACACACATCAATTATCATGAATAATTTCAAAATGAAGCTTGATTGTAGTCACTGGAATAGACATTTCCAATATGTCAATCAAGCTCAGGACCTACTTATCTAATTACCTATGTCTAAAAGGAGCTGAAACATGTTACATAATGTGGGTCAACATGTTGGAAATGTTCCCATGACCTGGACTAATACTGGAAATATATAGTAACTCTGAGTCAAATTATATCAGAAACCACTTCTCTGAGCTAGCCCAAATTTTAACGATCAATTTCTTATAGTTTAAGTAAAAGTCTGTTTTTCATGGGTTTTTCTTATGCAAATGAGTATGGGCATGGCTTAATTATAGACAATTTTGGTATAGCCCATTGGTGTCAAAAAGTAAAAGTGAATGCTGAACTATGTGTCAGGACCTCAGGAACAACTTGGTTGTTGTGCTCCAGAAATCCCTCACGAGATTGCTGCACTGGATCCTTTTTTCCTGCTTCTTGCTCCTCTTCATCCTGGGGAAACAGAGGAGTTTGAAACATGGTTAACTTGTAAACATAAATAAGGAATCCCCTTGCCAATAGAAGCAAATCTGGAGTCGCTGATGATATACAGACTAGCCTTATAACAGAGGAAAATATCAGAGCTGTGCATTGCCTGCTTGGTTATGATATGAGACACAATACTTGAGTGGTGTGATATGTTACACTCCCCAATGTATATCATACAGTTATCCAGTGATGCAGCATATACTGTGATACAAGAGTGATAGATCAATATCACCGTATGTAATGTCGATGTTGCTCACTGTGTTAAGCTTTTCAGACTATGCATGTTTGGTTATGTTACTAACTGCACAATACCTTTGTAATTACTCAAAATATAGACTGAAACCCAAAGTATTTCCTGATGTGGCTTTAAATACAGCTGTGGAATTTATGTCCAAGATTTTTTCCCATCATTTTGGTCTTAACAGACCTTTATCAGATCGAAGTTACTTGTTTTTGTTTTGACATTATATCTACAAATTACCTTTTGTACCCAAATTTATAATTAAACAAGAGACCCATGTGGACCTGATACCAAGCACCTGGCTAGTTAACATGTCAGCTTTTGAATGCAAATTCACACATGTATTGAAACATGTATTATCTGTTCCACTGAATACTAAGGGATGTAGAAATAGGCCAGATAAACCTTACCATATGTTGCATTGGTAAATAATGGGAACAGAAACTGTCATAGCACAGTGGTTAGCATGCCAAAGTCACTACCAAAAGGGTGAGGGCTAGAATCCTACCACTGGATCAGCTGAAGATGACTATTATGGTGTGTCCTAAAGGACAAAGGCACATTACTCCAAATACCTCTGCACTAAAAACTGATCTGTGTTGCTGCACTGTAAAACGATAAACCAAACCTTGAATTCTTTCTTAGACAATATACAGGATCATATTCTTGGCATGCAAAAGACAATTCATTTAATTGTCCAGCATTCTTCCATGGATCTTTCCCCGCCTCTGAGGAATAGAGCCCAATTTATAACTTATAAACTGTTCACAGACCCACCATTATAGACCCAGCCTTAAAGTACATACCACTACTTCTCATTCTAAGAGAGATTACTGGGTCTGTCCTTACCACCCTGGGTGCCCATGCCTGGGAACTTGGAAACCATCGAGATCCCCATCCAAGGTATGTGTAGTGATAAAAAAAGGTATAGCTTATAGAGTGTTCACAAGCTCAGTAATCAGATGAGGCTCACTGCATTAATGTGTGCAGACAGCGATCCTTTTCAAACTCATCCAAATTCTTGATGATACAAGCTTACATACCAATTAAATCCGATCAGAAATATGGCCTCCAGAGTGTTTAAAAGTGCCATCAATCAGATGCAATATAAATTCATTAATATACATAGATGGAGCTGAGGCCAAACAAAACAAAATGTCTGTTTCTGAAATTGGAACTGAAGCCTCTACAGTGTTCACAAGCAAGTGTTATTGGACAGACAACACAATGGACAAAAGACCACAACGTAAACTTGCTCTGCCTTTGGCCATAAGAGTGAATAAAGCAACAACAGAAATGTGCAAAATATGATTAATTTACCATTTTACATCACAATATCTGAAATATAAAATTATTCTGACTCTTGAGACTGGTTTTCACTCCTGCTGTGAAGGGGAACAAGTCTGATCACAAGATTTATCAGTCAACTTACATAATACCTCCCATTTGTCCCAAACTTGATATACATTTTTATCATTACAGGAGTTTGTGTCCCATATCTGATACGCATTTGTATCATGACAAAGAGTTTTGTCCCAAACTTTTTATGCATTTGTGTCCCAAATTTGGTTTGCATTTGTATGATAACAAGAGTTTGTCCCAGATTTGGTATACATATGCATACCAAGTTTGGGATACAAACTACTGTCATGATACAACAGCATATCAAGTTTGGGATACAAACTCTTTGTCATGATACATATGCATACCAAGTTTGGGATACAAAAACCTGTCATGATACAACTGCATACCAAGTCTGGCATACAAACTCTTGTCATCATACAAAGGCATACCTAGTCTGGACACTAACTCTTGTCATCATACAAATGCAAAAACAAACCAGGCTTCATGAAGATATCTCAAAGGGTTCAACAGATATAAAATAAACAAAAATGATGGATGGAAAAGTTGACTACTACAGAAAAAAAAACCCTCAAAGTTTTGTCATGTTAGAATATTCCAGCAGTAGTTCATATATCAATGCAGTTTATGGTCAATGAAAATACTGATGTCAATATGTGGCACAGTGGCCTAATTTTGGTATGGATGAATTACTCTCTTTATGATGCATCCACATACCATACCGATTTTTATGTGTGGTGATAAAACAGGGTCCAAGATATTGAGGGTATAATGATAAGTACAAAAAATTACTCAGTTGCAAAAAATTGGTTAAAGTGATCTAATTTTGGCATGGTCAAGTTAACCTCCTTGAGATGTCTCCAGGTTTCCAAAGGCGTAACAAATGGATAGAAACAAACACTAGTCACTCAAGCATGAAAATTAGGTTACAATAGTATGTATGCACACTGCTCTCTCATTTTAGTATGCCCTGATAAGTCATGAACCCACTTATAATGCAAAGGCAGGTGTAAGCACATTTTTTCTTATAGGAAAGGCAAAAAAACTTCCTAAGCATTAAAAAATGCGATCAAAATAACAGGTCTATTATGCATCATTCATTTTAAAAACAGCAATGAATGAGCATTATTTGGAGTCAATATCATAAAATTTAACAAACAATAATACATTTTTGTAAAAATGACTTTAACAAAAATATTTTCTCAAAAAGAAACACAATACATGAAATATGGACCAATAAAAAAATTGGGAAATACCTAATGGTAGTATGACCAAAGGGATTCTTAGTACATATGACAAAAAGATTTTTATTGTGGGAAAAAGTAAAATATATGCAGTACCAATATCAGGTTTCTAACTAGTAATATGTTGGGTGTGTGAATATGGGAATTTCAGAGAAAGATGTGAAGGAAGCAATGATAAATCTGGGTAACTAGGTCAGCATCATAGAAACTAATGTAAGCTGGGTATGAGAACATATCAATAGTAAGTCAACTTTTTGGGTTTCAGGAATGTTTTGACAAATCTGGGTAAACGGGTCAGCATCATGACATATCTGGATAACTGGGTCATCTTCCTGCTGTTTCAGCACCATTTAGTTATGGTATGATCTGCGGGGAAGGGAGCTGTTATTCGTCTCGTAATGGTTAGCCAATCATATTCTGAATGTGGGAAAAGGGTGTGGGATTACGATATGCGTATATAGATAGATACAAGATATAGTGTGGGGTAGAAAAGCAGAAGGTAGAAGGGCAGAAAGCAGAAAGAAAAGCAGAAAGAAAGCAGAGAAAGAAAAAGGGAGAGTAGAGATAAGATGTAGTTGTAAATAAGAATCAGAGATATACAAGATGGGGAATTAAGAGAAAGGATATCTAATAGACATAATGGAGTGATAGATAGATATTCTTAGTGGACAAATATAGTGAGAAACAATGCAGATAAACATTAATGTAGAATTTGGGGAGGTGGACAGAACTAGCATGTATTTTGGATATAAACAGTAGATTACAATATGACTTAGTGTTTTAATATTAGTATACCACTGGTCCCCGCCTCACCCCAAAGTCAAAAGAAAGACCCAACAGGTCAGACAGACCGCACTGTCAGAGTAGCATCATTGCAAGAAATAAATACCAATCAAATAAGTCTTGTCAAGTGAAACTGATCTTTTAATTTTTTTAATTTGGTTTCATTGTAATCATTATAAATGTGACATGCCCTCTTTAATTCCAATACGAAAGTGTCAACTGACTGACATGGCAATGACTGCAAGCATTTCCATAACAATCTAATTCAAAGCATTTCCATAAGAACATAATTCAGTGCTTACGTAGCAGCTAAGCTGGATTTATTTACAACAGCTGAAAACTTAATTGTCCTTTGGCATGATAACACAAACTAATTAACAGATAACGTTTTCAGACAATTACAATGCATAAAAGGTGATGGTATCACAATAACATTCATCTGTATGGCCAGCCTCCATTTTTTTTTTTTAAAGACCACAAAGAGAAGATAACTCCAACATTCTTGATTTTGCCTCATCTGTGTATCGTTCCTTAAAATATGTAGTGACACACTAAAAAATAAACTTATAATTTTTTTTTTTAATGCATAAATATTTCTCCACAGTCTTTCTTTTGGATTGATTTTTTTTCTCTTGATCCAGATGCAGCATTCTGTGACTGTACAACTGCTGTCTTGACTACTTTTATCAGTGTAAATGATGTATGGTTGTACAGTCATTGTCATGTGCTATTGGTGAAGTGACATTTAAATTCACTATCTTGACTAATTAACCAGTGCAAATAAATTGATGGGTTTGGCTCCAGCAGTTGGTGAATGTATTGGTTTGGTTTGGTGTTTTATATCTAAGCAATGCAACTCGAGTAAAATGCCTTGCCAAGGACACACCAAAATAGCCAACCCAGACCAATCTAATGGTAGGATTTGATCCTAGACCCTTCCAGTCATGAGTCAAACATGCTAACCACTGTGTTTCCTGTTATGAGTTTACTTCTAGCAATGAAACTTAACATTATTGGTGTTTGCTTGCAATGGAGACACATATTGTGACCTTAAAAAAGAAGCAACACCAGCTTTACTGATGCACAAATTTGTGAGTACTGCATGTTAACTTGATCTATAAAGAAAGTCTGTCACCAATGAAATGCCTAAATTGACTTCACATCAAATATCCATAGATGTTAAAATCCATTTTCCATTAGATGAATATTTGTGTATGGCAATAGAGATTATAAATCTCACTCATCAACAAGATATGTTAGCGCCCCATCCCCCTTTTCTGTCAGTTGTTAACCAAAGTTTGAGTCTCCCTCATTATCTAGTGCCCTTGCCTATGTTGCATTTGATCTTTATGGATCCTACTGCTTTGTTAGGTTTTGATAAAGAGGTGTAGTACATATGTATTTATGTAATAGCACCAAAGCACAAAACTGGCTATATAATGCCAATTAAAGGTAATTATATTCTAAAAATGTATAATAAAAACAAATGCAAAAATGTTTAGGATGATAAACCCCTGCAAATAAACAACCACATGCAGTACTACATGACAAGAGATAAAAGTTAAAGGTATACAGAATAAAAGATAATTTAAAAATCCTAAAAATAAATGTCACAATGACCCTATTCATATATACAGATTATTTTCCTTGATAATGTATCAATATTGCAATTTTCGTAATTACAGATGAAATAGAGTCTAAGATGTCAATTATGTAATGAACAGACAACTAAAACTAAAAGTCACTTAAGTGTGAATATATGGTCACATTAACTTGCTAGTGTTTGGTATGGTGAATTACTATACTTAAAATGCATCCACATACCAATTTTCACAAGTGCAGGTGGTATGGTTGAGTAACTCTCATTGCAGTGCAGTGTATCCACACACCAATTTTCATGAGTGCAAATAGCATGGTTGAGTAACTTTCAATGCAGTGCATCTACATATCAAATTTCATGAGTATAGGTGAAAAATGGTCCAAAACATTGGGGGTATAATCAAGAAACAACTGAAAATGTAAGTCATTCAAGCATGCAAATTAGGTCACACTGACCTGATTCTGGGATAGTTGAATTATTTTCATAGAATTGCATCAATCTATCAATTTTCATTTGTTTAAGTGAAGAGTCCAAGACACTGATGGTGTAATGAATGAATGGCTAAAAATACAAAGTTACTCAAGCATACATATTAAGTGGCATAGTTTTTCTATGTCTGAGTTACCACACTTCCTTCGATACCTCCATATACCAGATTTCAGGAGTCTAGATGAAATAGGGTCTGTGAGCGGTAACAAAATATTAAGAAGGTAATGAATGAACAGGTAAAATGCTACATCCTCTCCCAGATTCATCAGCAGTGAGATATATTGTGAAACCAAAGCTGCAAATGTGTATTTATATATGCAAAATGCTTGTAAGGATTCTATATTTCAATTTTGACTAAAATTGTTTAAATCTGATGGTGCCTTTGCTAAACTGAATTTTCAAAATTTCCAAATAAGGACTGATAATTTTTTCAGAGTTATGTCTCAAATGTAATTAAGTTCCCATCATATTGCAACTTTTTAAATAAAAGATTATTATGATATATGATGCATCCACACGTAAACATGAGACGTGCACTTACCGAGGACTCGTTGCAAACCACTATAATTCCCAGGTCAGCATATACGGGTACAAGCTGAAAGTCTTTCTGGTGCTGTGGTTGATCCTGAATCTGGATGTCTGGCACCTCAAACCCATCCAGGAGATCAGAGACTTTGTGTGATGATGGGGTAACAAGACCTGTATCATTGTCTTCTTCATTAGCTGTGATAAAATCAGTAACATGATAGTTATACAGTGTGGATCACTTAAATTTGTAGGTATCACAGTTTGTGGTTTGGTTAAAAAAAATGAATATTTATTGGTACTTAATATAGACTCACTTTAAAATAAAGAAAATAAGAACAAATATTGAGTGACGATGTTGTATCTCTTCAAAAGATTATACAGTCATTCACTTTCATGCATTAACAAGTCAACTTAATCCTTGCAGGAATTAGCTTGATCAGGAAAGTTATTAATTGCAAACATCTGATTTGCTGAGCTTGTGAACACTCTAGAACAGGCATGGGCAACTTCCTCCAGGGTGCAGGCTGGACAAGTGATTTTTAAAGCCACACCCTGTGATGTACATTAATAGATAAAACCAGGTCATGAGGACTGTATTTTGCCCCCACCCCTGCTCCTGAAGCTATATATCTGATCAGATTCCAAAAAGACACCAACATCCTTTTGCACATATGCTGAAACAGACAAGCTTAATTCCATTTTTGTAATTTAAGACTGCAATTCAATTTTTCAGTGTCCTTAAATACTGTTATCACCACATAAAATTAAGCTCATGGCAATTAGGGATTAGGCATTGTACAACACAGCAAGTGAGGACAAAACAAGCTTTTTCAAAACAAAGTTTCTGTCTTTTCTATATATCTATACAGTTCTGTTGGAAGTTGAGTTAAGCTCTCCCAAGAAACACAATATTGCAGACCCAGTAGTCAAAGAGCAGGAAAATCTAGATGAAATCCTCTGGGTCTGTCAGGTACAGTAATGAGTCCTCCATTTGTTGACTGGATTCTGATACCATGTGAACTTGGAGACTCACTGCCCCTTAGTCAGTATGAAAAGAAGGGGGTTACTTTTAACACATATTGCAAAAAGGGACTGCTCTCTCATTTCCAGGAAAACAGAATGGTACCTTAGAGCCAACTGCATTCATGGCCCCCCTCCCCCAGTTTATTTGTCAATAAATTCTCCAGATTGAGGAACTCAAATCATGTACTATAAGCATTATTCAGCCGAAGTGACTGATCACTTAAATAAACAGAAGAACATTGCTGATGTACAATCAGATAAAACTGGATAAAGTGAGATGCACTTTGCATTAATTAATTTAATTAATGAAAGTGCATGATCTCTACATGACAAAATGGACCCCAGGCCATGCATACTTCAGATGTCAATGGGGGGGGGGGGCATTATGGACAAACCCATAGGCTGAGCATGTATAAATTAGCATCTTCACCACAGTACCTGCTTGAGAGGCAGTCTTTAATACTCAATAAAATCATGTGACACCTGCAATACAAGAGCAGCTGTCCCCTGATCTCTTTCAAGTTATATTTTGAAAACCCATTTTTTTGTTCTCTAATAAGAAATAACAATCAGTGGGAAACATTGTCAGAGGGAAGGTTTATACATGATCAACCTCACTCCAATAATGCTCCCCAGCCATCACATCTAGAGCATGCTTGGATGGGGGTCCATTATTTTTCTTAATCAATCAGCCTAACATGTTTAAAGAATAATAAAAAACCATTAAAATCAAATATTGTTACTTCATATGTAACACCACTTGCATACAATTTCTTAGTCAAAACAATTCATTTATTATTATGAATTTTTAAAAAAATGTTCTTTGATAATATCCAATCTGCTATTTTAAGAATTCCCCAAAGGGAACATCATCTTTATGTAGCATACTTCAGTGCTGAATGATATGAATGGCTTTTAAATACTGGATATCAAATTTTTGCATCTCCTTCAACTACATATTAACATTGCACTTGTATTCTTGAAAGTGCAGAAAGAAACAACCAACTAATCACATTTCCTAGGTCTCAAAGTTCTACAGAGTTAATGCAAATGTGTGTGCATAAGACAAAATCATTCTTCTGAAAAAGAAGCATTTTCAAACAATAGCTCTTCCACTGCTTGCAAGTTATGAGTTTTGAAATGAACTGAATATCAATGCTTCATACATGTATCTTAAGAATATTCATATAAATTAATGTTTGTGCCCTTTCTGTTGTGGAAAGTACTATAATAGCCACTGTTTTCAATGACAGCATGTTAAACTCTACATTCTGCTGAGGAAACAAATTAAAACTTTGCCAAATGTCCAACATCCCAAGTAAAAGTATACTTTATGTAGATTCATAACAGCAATACCTCTCATGAACCTTGAAATTAAGTGCAACTTGGAACACCAGTTCTGACCTAATTATTTGAGTTTTCGTCCATATGGACTTGACAACAATGTACTACTTATGAAGCATTACAAGATGACAAGTATGCAACTACTGTTTCTTCAGACACATTATAAAGACTGCCCCCCACAACAAAACACAACAGCAAAATAATCAGTTACATCATGCAAGGTAATACGGCATTTTCATGCCTTTCGCTTTGGAATTACAGTTGCTTTTGTAAAATAACCTTGTATTCTGGAATTTCATCCCAATACGACCACATCTATTAGCTGCAACTTTCCTTCAGAAGGCGACTATCTTTGAAATGCATGAGTATAAGCAGGTCCTCATGATCAAGGAGCCTGCAAGAATGAACACTACAACAACAACAACAACCCTGACTGAGATGGTCAACATGGTTAAGATGGGATTACCATATAAGTTTGAACAGCTTTGTCAGTCATGATCTTGATCCTCATTCTCCATTCTAAGTGGAAAGGAGGAAACTGTAAGACTCAAACTCATGCCAGCTATAGAAAAAAAAACCCATTCCAAAATAAATGCTCCTGGCCCTGGATTAAATTAAAGCAAATTTATCAATTTGAAAATTTGTAAGCAAAATCTTTCTATTTCACATGCACTCTGTAGATGTTTTTTTTCAACTACAAGAGTAAAATTAGCCCAAGTATTATCTACTCATGGTAAATTGATGGCTGAAATTTTATACATCTCTTTAAAAATAGTGACCACTACTACTGTAAGTAGTTTTAGAATGATCATTCATTTCCCTGGACCAAGCAATATAATTCAGGAGAATGCATATGTACTGAAATGTTAGATTATTGTTATGTTTATTCTGTGTCAGATAATAACAGGGTTTGCAAGGTATGAACGATGCATTAAGTTTTAAACAATTAATGTATCATAACCGGATTCTTCAACTGGCCAATGGCCACCAATAGGCTGACATGAATCTGCTGAAAGAATTCACCACTTTTTCATGCATTTGTCTAAATAACAAAATCAACTGTTCTGTGTCTAAGCTTTATAACATTGCACTTTTTTTCTATTTTCAGGTCAACATTTTGGATCTACCTTATTGTATCAGACAGCTTTATATATGCATCAAAATCCTGGTACTATTTAAGACCAAGAACTTCTTCTCTTCCTCTAAAGCTAATTCAAAGTGGTAATCTAGTAATCAAACAAACGATGATGTCTGGTAGAAAGAACTTTCTCAAGGACATTTGATTGGCAATGTATGTTTTTTTGTTGTTTTCTTTAAAAACCTGTTTCATCTATAAGAAAAGGATTTGAACTCTGTTGAATCATTAAGAAATCCAAAGACATAATTCCAGAGATAGAATAAGTTCACCCTCTTGTACTTAACCAAAAAACCCAAACACAACTTTTTTTTCCAGCATAACATTTTCATGTTTTGGTCATAAATATGTTGATATTGACAATGTCATCAAGGCAGTTTGAGTGGCAAATACCCAGCTGTATGAACTATAAATACAGTAGTTTCTAAATTTTGTTAATGAATCTCGATCAATGCGCTTGAAACCCCAAGGTTAAACAAGCAAATGTATAAAGATTTTTAGTGTCACATTTGTAACCTAAATTTGTATATTTTCATGTAGATTTCTGTTTATATATAGAAACACGCAAATATGCATCTCTTAGATCAACGGATAAGATAAAATCATTTTCAGCACAGCAACATCTGGATGTTGTATCATAGTGTACATCAGGGGTCTCAAACACACGGCCTGCCAAGCCGTATCCTGTGGCCCACAAAATGATTGGCATCACGAGGTGTCATGAGAGAAAAAAACTAAGGTGGTGTGGCCCTTGGGCATAGAAAATGTCCTCATGCGGCCCTCAGGTTGGTTTGAGACCCCTGGTGTACATAGTCTGCTGAATCATTACCACATCACAACATTTGGCTGTGAATGTTCCATTATACTGAACACTGCTTTGGACCAACAAAACAACATATGGCTGTTATGTCACCATGTACGTATTCTGTTGACCCATTACTATAGCACAGGAACACCTGGCTGTGAATAAAACCACATTGTACATGCTTTGTTAACTCATTACCATAGCATAGGAACACCTGGCTGTGAATAATATTGCATCACACTGTAATACTCTGTTGACCAATTACTACAACACACACCTGGCTGTGAAAAATACTACATCACACTGTACATGCTCTGTTAATCCATTAATAGAGCACAGGAATATCTAGCTGTGCATAACATTACATCACACTGTAATACTATGTTGACCCATTACTACAGCACAGGAACATCTGGCTGTGAATAATATCACACTGTGCATGCTCTGTTTACCAGTTACTACAACACAGGAACATCAGGCTGTGAATATGATATCACAGTGAACATGCTCTGTTACCACATTACTACAGCACAATACCTAGCTGTGAATATTAGACATGCTGTACATACTCTGCTGACCCACTGCTACAGTACAGGAACACCTGGTTGTGAATAATATTACACTGAACTGTACATGCTCTGTTAACCCATTATTACAGCACAGGAACACCTGGCTGTGAATAACATCACACTATACATACTCTGCTGACCCATTACTACAGCAAAGGAACATCTGGCTGTGAATAATATTACATCACACTGTAATGCTCCATTAACCCATCAAAACAGCACAGGAAGACATGGCTGTAAATAATATTACATCACAATGTACATACTCTGTTGACCCATTATTACTGCACAGGAACACTTGGCTGCAATGCCTACGGCTCATCTAAAACTTCCTAGAAATTTCTATAGTATTCTCACACCATCTCCTTTGTTTGTAAATCCCTCACGGATTTTAAAAACAGAAAACATCAATGATATAAAAAATATGCAAAACATTGTCATTTCATTCATAATTTCTAACCTAACTGTTGCCAGGGAGTCCCAAATCCTGTCAACTCGTTGGCATTTAGAAGCAAAAGGGATTTTCTTTAGCAACATAATCACCGTATTTGCTTGGCCAGTCTGTGTTTTCAAGCAATGGATGCAACAGATGTGATGTAGTTTACCGTCTTTGAAAATCTCAATAATTTTGTAAATTTTGGATTTACATATCTCAGAACACATGTATACAAGAGTTCCTCCTATTTGTTCAATTTATTTCAGAAATATTAAAACTGTTTGCCTTGACACACCAATAATTCTCTTTATGTCAAAAAGAATTTATAATAATATCTGAAACATTATTTGCGGAATTACTGTGAAGATTTTCTCTGAACAGCATTTACTATTATTGTTTCAAGGGTTAACCATTAGGGCAAGATATCCAAGGGAGATAACTACTATTAGGCTTATCATTTACCCAATTTATTTAGTTGCCTCCCTTGACAAAAATTGACGCGCAAGGACAACAGATGTATACTTTGTTACCAATTCTAGTTAGACCATAACTATGTCTAACATATAGACGGACCAAAAACCCTCAAAGCCAAAAATGTTGTAAGAAGTATGGTTCAAACTCCTGCAGGCTAACTATTCAATGTCACCATAAACGTTTGGTAATTTAAGACCAATAATGAGCACCTCTTATAAAATAAAAGAACAGAAAAAAAGAAAAGTTCATAAATCTGAAAAGTCTTCTGACTGGTGCAATACATTGCACACAAGACCAAAAATATTTGACAACAAGAATACCATGAACAGAACATTATACGCTTAACTTTTGTTTAAGTCCTGAATGTGGATCACTGAAATTTTTGTACAAAAACAATTTTTCTTCTTTCAGCCCCCATGGCCCTGATTTTTATCCCAAAACTGAAAGGCTTTTTATTTCCCCTAAAACAGATAGACTTCTTACTTTCCATAAATGCAAGTCATCCATACAGTTGATCCAGTTACGTCATGAAGAACTAATGTTATTGTGCAGAAACCATTTTTTTTCCAGATAGTTACTGTGACCTTTAACTTTTGCCCAGAATTAGCCGGACTTCCTTACCCCATGTGTAAGTAATGCACAAAGTTTGGGATTTGAGCGATTCCCTGAGACAAGCAGTGCACTCTGTTCCTCACGGAAGACAGCATCACACTACTTTGAACATGAGGGGTGTTTAACTTCTCCCCTTAGGTGGAGAAGAAGTGAACTGCTTCTTGAATGTTCATTTCTTGCTATGTGCTGCACTTGGGCATGCGAGTTGCATAGGTAGACCATGTCTTACTGATGATTCTTCACTCTGTAGGAGGATGTACTCATGTCAAATGGACAAGATTTTTTTGATAAGAAAAAGCAAAAGCTATGTGACAGTAATGGGAAAGTTATAATTGCTTGCTACTAAAATCTATATAAACTGCATTGCCTAAAATAATCCAAGACTTTCTTGGGTGGTACATCACCATACAGTATCTTTAGGTAGTTCAGGTCAAAATGCTTAGGAAAATAAATCATTCCAAATGTACATAAATATGAAGTGCAACAAGGTAAAGTGTAAACTGTAAAGATGTTGAACCTCTTTAAAAAGATGTTATACTTCTGTAAAATATACAGACCTGCCAACCTTAACAAGGCCATCTCAGTATGACAGTTGATTTTTTCCTTAAGTCTGACCAGTTTTCAGAAATGTGTAAAAAATATCATGTACTGCTATTGTTAATTGTAAACCATGTAATTTAAAATGTTCGATGTTCGAAACTGATGCAGCAATGGTAAACATTATGTTCAGGTACAGTACAGTATATGTAGACCTTATTTACCTCTAGTACAGTTGCATAAAATTCAGTTCCAAATCTATGCAGCTGAATGGCCTGTTGCCATCTCTCAACCTGATCTAAATTCTTGGAAATTTTTTTCTATTTTGCTTTTATTCCAGAAGTAATTTTAAGCATCATTTTCATAAGTTCTGCAACAAAATCTTAAGGGTTGGCAGATTGGAATATATATAAAATAAAAGTAACACATAAAATTCTTAAAGTGCATGAAAACATGGATGGATAACATTATAATATAGTATGAGAACCATACCATGCTCATCCTTATGGTGGCCACATAAAAAGAACCATACCAAAGCCTGAAGGATCCTTCTTATTGGAAGCTGCATCTAATGGTTTCAGGTCAATTTCTTTCAGGTCTTCAGCTAAATCTAACGAATCTTCTGAAGAATTCTTCATACAGGCAATTGTCTTGTACACTTGCCTATACTCTGTGGCCATGTTTTCCCACATGTGAGTAACATCACGCAGGTTCTCATCTGAAACAAATGGGGTCTCACTTTCATCCAGTATGCTGGACTGACGCTGATGCTGGTAAAATAGGAAGTACCTGAAAAAGGTTTCGCATAGATGACTAGTTTTCAGCTCCAGCTAGAGTTACCTTCCCTGCATAAAAGAATAAAATTTTTCACCTTTAGCTTTCATTTTATCTACATTTTACAGAATCTTAACATCTTTACCTTTCAACTTATATCATTTTTGTACTTCATGTTTATATTTTTTGGAAGACTTTTTTCCGCAAACCTTTGCATTTATAGTTTTCAAATTTTACTTTTAACTGGCATCATATAACCAATATTGTGCTGATGTTCCATTAAACCAAACTACACCACATACCATCATCATATCTGCTTGAATAATTTGTGATTTTCACCACATTAAATATCATATGTTGTGTTTTTATGCACTATTATGATATAGCCTTGTTGTAACCCATCTCATAATGTGGGTCACTTTTATGATTTTTAAAAACTGTTATAAAGAGAGAGCATTAAGTTTCAAATCAACCTGAAATTTTTTGGAATTCTCAATTTGCACACACAAACATACATAAACTGGATGTAATTGAGAACTGATAATGTACTCGGTGAAAACTAATAATTTTAATTCATCATGAAAATAATCCTTTCATTTGCATATTAAATCAAAGATCTGCTGCAGAACAGCCACGATCCACTTAGATTTCTATGACTGATACAATTTAATGTCATTACTTCTTAGAAAAAAGCTACATTAACGACACTAATTTATCTTATTTACTAAATTTATTTTTAAATTATAAATTTGTTGGAAAATGCTGCATCTTAATTTGGAATGCTTTGCTTCAGAAATGTTGTGGGAACATGGATTTATAGTTTCTTCCCCTTTTTTATTCTACAATATAATATTAGTTGACTAATTGATTTAGCTTACAAAAAGGAAAAAAATTCTAAACCCCAAATCATAATATTATGATCCAAAACAGATCAGGAAAATAAAATAAAAAAGAATATCTAGGGGTTGTTTAATTATATTTTTTTTACTGAATGTTTCTGGAGTATAATCTCACCTTAACCTCTGACTCTGTTCATTACATAATAGCAATTACAATGTACAAATAGTGCATCTTTCAATGAAGGAACAAAAGAAATGATTTGAGTAAAGTTTTTTTAAGGTTCACATGGGGTCAGCAAAATGCGAATCCGAACCAACTGCTGCACCCTGAGAGAATTTAAGTGTTGCAGCATAGAATTTGCAGCTCTACAGCCCTTGATAGTTGATATTGAACATTTTTTCTTCTCAAAAAGAAAAAAATCAGCAAATTAAGCTAGAAAGGGACAGGTGGCTAGGATCAATGCCTTTCCTACTGCAACAATCACAGAAGGTTCTCCACCTGGCATCATAAACATGGATCTCAAAGCTCTCTTGGCTTGAAGGATACATCTGGCAACCAGGCATGAAAGCCTGTTCTGGCTACAGATCACCCGAGACAAGGAAAGCATGAAGGTGGAGAATGTGTGAGCTGTTGTGTAGGACAAAGCTCCTGTGTTGCAATAAAAGATCCCTCCTGCGGAGGAAGAGACCTGGGTTGATATATCAACAGGTCTACAAGATCACAGATCCACAATCACTGAGGCCACAGTGGGGCTATGAGATGATTTGCACAGTACAAGTTCTGACTTTTTGTAAAACTCGAGGTAACAATCAGAAAGGTGCAAAGGTTTATATGAACAGACGATTTCACTGGAAGCTGAATGCATCCACTGCCCATGCTCTCTGGTTTGGGACTAAAGAGATGTAAAAGGGATGTCTGCTGTCGAGTCTGCTCAATTCCATCAGCGGCTTTCCTCGTAGTGAGAATACGGATTCAGTTATGGAGTGGTGAGGATACATAAACCTGATCTGGTCAGATTGTCTGCCAAAACATTCTTCCCTGGAATGTGGTAAACTCCCAGCAGAGGAGGTTCTAGACCTTAATACAACAAGAAGAAACGCACATGTCTCCCTGATGTCAGAGATACACTATGCCAGACATGTTATCTGATGAGATCATGACATATCAACCCCTTACTTTGTCAATGCACCATTGCAATGCAAGAAATATGACTTTCATTTCTAGGCTGTTGATGTGGTGAGTCAAATCATCCCAAGTCAAATGACCTTGAAGAACTACACCCTCTGACTCTAAATAAGAACTCCAACTCTGACATGTAGGAAAGAGGTGGGGCAAGGTGCATGCATGGAGATCCCAGTCAGGAATCTGTCCTAATCCATCAACCTCCACAAATGGTGATGCAGAGTATTCAGAGCTGATAGAAAACCTCTGTGTGGTTTCCACCTCACAAGAAAGAAAAAAACTGTTGAAGATACATATGAAGGCATCCTATGGAAACCAGATCCGCGGTGGCATTTAAGGTTCCCAATAGGGATAGGTAAAGGATAGCAGACAACAATGTTGCAATTCATAGCACCACTAGAAGTGCCAGGATTCAATCTGTGCCATCCAGTAGAACCTAGATTAAGTTCTGGTTCACAAGGAAATTCACCACTAAGTAAATGAAGTCCTGAAATGGAATGAGTTCCAAGTTCTTGAGATTGAATAAAGACCCAACCAAGGTACTGTGGACCAACGATGAAACAGATCCTGAAGGCAGGACAGAACCTGAACATTGTGGATCAGCCAGTCGACAAAATACTGGAGATATACTGCTACTACTCCATAACTCGGCTGAAGACTCTATGTGCAGAAAAGATTCCAAATGGCAGATTTGGAATTGAAAAAACTTCCTGGTCCATGAAAAACAGGAGGTATTTCTGACCTGGAAGAAAATTTGAGGTGTGCAAATAGGCATCCTGAAGGCTACATGGAGACCACCCAATCTGACCTATGCATTGCATTCTCAACTGAGGAAGTGGTCTCCATGTTAAAATGTTCTTCCAGAAGGAACTGGTTTAATGGGGAGAGATCACATGATGATATAAAATATTTTCTTGGTAACCAGGAAGATTCATAAGTAGAATGAAGGAGTGATTGTTCATGACTCTCTCAACTGTGCCTTTACTACAAATGGGTGTGCATCTCTTCCCTTAATTTTACCAGATTGGCCTGGCAAAAGAACATGGGGTCTTTGAAAGAGTAATTTGTTCCCCAAACTGAAGTCAGTAACCCTTGTTCACAACAGAAAGGACCCACCAATCATCCTTGCTGTTTCACCAAGCCTCCAGAAAAATAGCCTAGACAAGCACCTATGGGGATGTTTGAGAGTGGAACGCACAGCAGGAGACGTTGTGTCCCTAGGGAAAGGAAGGCAGGCTGGAGAACTTCCACCTAGAGGCTTTTCAGTGACATACACGCCAAAGACTTAACTGATGAGGAGGTCTCACTTGAGATTGTTCATTGGACTTGGCTGCATCTGTTTGAAGAATTCAGTGGGAGGCCTCTGGGGGTGATTCACATTAGTACGCTTTCTGGTGGATTGCGATGGGTCAAGAATGGATGTGAATGATCGTTGTGGATGATCCTTAAAATATTGTGAAGCCACAGTGGGGATGAGTCCTCTGAAGAAGCTCTCTGCTTCCAACAGAGCAGCCCTTAGAAGGTCTTTACCATTATTAAGACCTTCAAGGAGTCCAGCAAATTGTCATGGCAGATGTGTAAAAGTTTCACCAATAAGGTCATTGCAACAGAAAGTAAATGCCAGGAAGTTTCGGCCACAGCTTCAAGCATGCTTTGTAACATGACTGGATTCAGTATATTCTACTGCAACATACCAAACAAAGTAGTTGAGAAATGGTCAGCATGAGAGCTATGGTGACCTGAAACCAGACCTTCTGCTCAAGGGCTTCAATTGTTTTAACTGGACTCAGGCTCCAGTTGTAATACCCACTTAAGATGCATCTGCAATCCAGCTAAGGAGGTTTAATGGGCTGCTTAGGGTTTTCTACTCTGTAACTAGAGGCAAAGACCATACATTTCAAGGTTGAGAGAGGAACAGACCACCCCTGTGCTGTGGAGCAAAGTCTTGGACTGTGGAGAATTAAAGTCTTAGCCTTCCTCGATCAATGAAGATAAATAATACATCATCATCTAGGTCACTCCAATCAGGAAAATGGTTGGGCAACCCTATGTCCTTTGTGGGAAGTGACATAGGAACAAACTGTGCTATTTCCCACATTTGTTCATCATGGTGAGTAGGGGCTCTACATGTTCTAGAAGTTTCAGAATAAAGATGAGACCATTTGTCTTTCCTAGATGATGCTATGCCTGCAGCTTTCTCGGTGGATGCTCACTCGTAAGGGTGTGGTGCTGATCCTTCTCTTCTGACGGGCATGACAAGCCACCCTTAAAGGGCTTGAAGCGGTGTGTGGGAGGGAGCAGCACACTTTCCCTTGATATGAAATGTGCAGTGCACCACTACCCTAACAGAACGAGCAACATGCCATCATGGATAAGGTGTGTGATGCTCTGCCTCCTTAACAGGAGGAGTAACACATTATTCGGAGTACGTGTGCAGTGCTCCACCTCCCAAACAGAAGGGAGCAACACACTATCGTGGACTGCATGCAGTGCAGGGGAGTAACATTCTGCTGTGAATAGGTGTGCAGTGCTCCACCCCTCCAACATGAGGGAACAGCACACTCTTATGGATATGTGTGTGATGCGTCACCTCCATAATGGGTGGGAGCAACACAGGAGTATTGTGCGGTACTCCACCTCCTTAGTGGAAAAGAGAAACCCACTGTCATGAGTATATGTGTGGTGCTCCACCTTCCTAATGGGAGGAAGCAACACACTGTTGTAAATAGGTGTGCAGTGCACCACCTCTCTAACAGGAGGGAGCAACCCATTTTGACATGTGCATGGTGAACCATCTCACAGCAGGAAGGAGCAATACACTGTCATATGCAATGCAACACTTCGCTAATGGGAATTAGAAACTTGCTCCTCAGAGCATGAGGTGAGTGGTGCACCACCTCCCTCTCAGGAGGGAGAACACAATGCCCTGAATATGAAGAGTGTCCGACATCTCCATTTTGGTGGGGAGGCAACTGACTATTCAAATGTTCAGTCCCTGTCTGGAGGGCCCTCACATGCTTCAGAAGAAGCTTGTCCCATGAACTCGTGATCTTCGAGAGCTCTTCCGAGCTTTATAACTAAGCCTCATCTTTTCCTATTTACCCTTCCCCAATTGGGAGGCAGGTCTGTGAGACAAAACCCCAAAAATTCAGACAATGAGGGAAGGGAACTATTGTCTTCTCCACCACCAACAGGTACAGCAAGCTGATTCCAGGTTTCAGGAGGCCATAATTTGTAATGTGCACAACAATTTTTAAAGTACTTTGAGCAATGGGATCCTATGCAGTCTGGGTGAGTTTCCCAAGGACTCTTCTTATGGCCGCACTGCACTAGGTAAACAACTGAGGACCCGTTTTACCTGTCTTTTTCCTTTTGTTTCACTGCAACTTTTCAGTGAAAAAATGAAATGCACACATGCAGTAACAGTTTAGACTTTGTTCCTGCAAGAGCATGGACATTATTAATGTATGTGTTGAAGGAAACAATGACAATAACAAGAAGAATTTCTTTGATAGCAAGACAGGAATACTCAAGTCTCTTGCTGCCCTTTAATGTCAGGCAGGTTGTACTGTTGTTATTCCTTAACACAAGGACTTACCCATACCTTAGTTGTATATTTAGAAGTAGGATGATGTACCAAAACCCCTAAAGGGTGGGATACATGAGGTAGCTCTTATATCCCTTAAAAAACTGTATTCCAGAAAGGAGAAAATGTTACTGGCACATAATTTAAATTCAAGAATGGGCAGTGTAACACAGAGATTTGAATTAACTATAAAACGGAGACCACTAATGTAATAAACACTCACTACAAGCAATATTTTCTCAAGTGATGATCTCGGCATAACTTCCATATAGCATGGCATCCTGGAAAATAATGACCTTCAATGCATGTTCCTGGCCATGTACATGAGTGGATTCTGTCATACTGACAATTCTCTAATTCACATCAAATGGACAGTGGTTTTCTGGCACAATAATACGTAAGCTGCACAACAGCGATGGGTAATATATTGCTGCTATTAAAATTATACTATTTATCTGTTAAAAATAAGGCTGCAACTCTAAGCAAATCTTTTTAATGTGCACACTGTTTACAATAATAAAAACAATGTCATTTACCTGAAATGATTACAAATTCTTCAACCTTCCCCCATCTACCAATTAGACTTAATGAACAACTATCAGCTATTATGATCAGCACCTTTTTCAACTTGAAACTTTTTCATTTGCTGTACATCTTTTACCTCTTATTATGAATGGATTCAGTTTAAAAGACTTATCTTTGCTGAGTATATCTGACAAGTTTCAGTAAACATCCCTAAGATTTTGTTGTGATATTGTTTCCTACTGTTACATATATGTCCATAATGAAAAAATCAATACTGGAACCAGATGCTATGCATGGAATATGCATATGTAATGCTTAGCTCTACAAAGACTAAGAAAGTATGCCATGGCTTACAAACATGAAATGGTGGTTCTTTAAAATAAAACATTACTGTTCAAAGCTTCTTCTGACATGTTTTTAAAGTTAAATACTATAGTTTAATGAAATCTGTATCAGCATTATCAGTAAATCAACCCGAAGTGTAAGTTTGTGTAATGTGTACTACAACCAGTTCTTGTCAGCCTCTTTCCTAGCAATGTGAAAATCACAGACACATATTTTAACCAAAGAATTAACATAAAAATCCTACTAAGCAATCCTTTTAAGCACAGACGTCAAAAAATGTAATTTAATTGGAACATGTAGTTCATGTGTCAGCTACAATCACATACATATTACATGTAGTTCATTTTACATGCTTACCAATTATGTAAACATTTTGAGGCACTAAACTAAACTAAGCAGTTTACAAGAGAAAAATGTTACAGGCTCAGTTGAAGCTAGAAAAGGAAATGGGACATGTAATTTTCTATTTGCTATTGTTGTATGTTCTAGCAATGCACCCTCATTTCTTACCCATCAAAATCCAAGCAGCTGTCATCCGAGTTGTTCAGGAATTGCCCAGGTGGAGATAACTCAGGGCTAAGATCTCCTTTTTGGTCTGCAGGGAATGAACTGAAGCACAAGATAAGATGAACTCCTGACAAAATCATGCAAGAAAAAGATCAACCTCAGAATACATTAAAGTTTTGCCCAATGGTACCCAAAATATTACAAACATCCCAAATGATAAAACAGCAATGATAGCTGCATTGCATTACCGTATTTGCTGGCCTATAAGATGATACTTTTTGACCAGAAAATCTTAGCTTCATCTTATACTCCGAATCACCTTATACACGGATTATGTAATCGGAATCGCTTTATCGTATTTTTCATATGGAAAATAATTCTCCAAGAGTACAAAAAATAATGTGTAAAACATATTTCATTTTGGGGGAGAGATCATGTATGAAAAAAATATAGGATCCCACATTGAGTATTTTAAACAATTACATGATCGTCAGTATTAAAAATTAACATAGATCAGATGTAATTGCACTAAAGTAGCATGCACCAGTAATGTTTGTTTGTAATATATGTTGTTTAAATTTGACTACATATATGTGCGTTAGAATTTACAAGTTAGAAGATGAATAACCATGACAAAGACATATTCCATCACAATTTTCTTCTTGCACCTAATGAAATAAAACGTATGCCCGATTGAGAGAGAAAGAAAGTGACAGACAGACAGAGATATCTTCACAATTGTAAATCTGTATTGTTCACTTACATGATGACTGATCTTACTCATTTACAAGTGCAGTACCATATTCCATTATCAATTAATACCACAAGGTAAGCAATTCCTTCTAGTTTTTGTTGCCACTTCCACTATTAAAAGAATCACATGGCTTTGTAGTGGTATTTACATGCTAATTAAATATGCTATGGCTGTATTCAGTCAATCCAAGCTGACACCTGTTTGAGTCAAGATTTGGCATACCAGATCAGGTTAGCAAGGCTACCAATAGGAAAATGAGGCTACTTATGGATATAATGAATACCATACCAAATAATGAAAGGAAATGCCAGGTGGTTACTAGTGTAAACTTCTCAGCCAGAGATATTTTTTAATTTGCCAGGAAACCAACAGCAATTTAAAGTACATCTAGTATGAGCAAAGATCAAAAACAATTGCTGCCTAAGTACAGGAGGAGTACATGCACTTTAAACAAAATCTTATTTGTTGGGAATAGAGAGGTCATTATACTTGCAAAGAAAATTATACAGCATGCAAAATGGTCATTCTTGGGATTTAACCTAATGGAGACTATATGGATATAACTATTGTGAATATTTAAACCCTGATGTAATATGGTATGTATTTTCATAGTTTACATTTACTGATTCATTTATTAATGTTTTCTCTCTTTGACAAAAGCTTCAGTAACATTGGAGCAATAAGGTAAAAAAAAAAAAGAAAAAAAAAAAAAACCCATGAAGAGCTGAACTTCCTCTCTCTCTCTCTCCCTCTCATATATCAGACCATATTTTATTTTGATCAAGTGGTGCAAAAAGAAAAATGCGATGGAATACATATGCATCCTTCTCTGTGTATCTTTCCCCCACCAAAAAAAAGCATTTTAGTATTAATGATGAAATTTCCCTGTTGCTAGTAATCTGAAATAGCATGCAGTGAAACTTTTAATATTTACAAAACCGGAGGTTATTATAATTTAATTCCACACAGCATTGCGAGTTTTATCCTATCTGTAACTCAATAAATTTTCGGATCAGCATCATTACATGTAGCTAAAAGTACATAATACATTTAAAATACTTAGTGTGAAACAAATTAGGTACTTTTAGTTACATTTAATGATCCTGACTGGAAAGGTTACTGAGTTACAGATAGGAAAAAATTTGCGATGCTGTGTGGAGTGAAGTGAAAAACACAATCCGCTGTATTGATCTGGCCTCATCTTATACTCAGCATCGACTTATATATGACGGATGGAAAATTTGCCAAATCTTCTGATTTGACTTATATTCTGCATCGACTTATAGGCTGGCAAATATGGTAGTTGTATGATAAGAGAACTTGAGATTTTGGTTACTGATCTAGTTCAAAGCCTTTTACACTCCCCATGACTTTTCCCCCATATCAATGCGAGATCCTGCCAAGCAAACTTGTGACCATGATGAGCCCCTGCAAGAGGAAAGTCATGAGGGTACAGAAGGCTTTGACCTAAATCAATATCCAAGCAAACCACTATCATCATACTACTTACAGGGTGTATTATATTTCTTCCAAACTTTTCAAGGCTTATTCAAGTTTTATCAAAGTTCAAAACAATGATTTTCAGGTGTATTATTACATATATTTTTAAAGGATACATAAATTAAAATGTACAGTGCTCCCCAGCTATAACAAGATGGTCAGGGTCCATAGAACCTGACTGTGTAAAGTACCAAACCATGTCATAACCAACCAATTCAGTTAGCTGAAAAAAATGATGCATGTAGGAAATAAAAATGGCTGTGAGGCATAATAAAAGTGGTGCAAAAATATGTGCTTCATTGGCACAGTTACAATCTTAAATCACAGCATATAAAATGAGAAATACACATGTAGTGAAAACAGATATTGTATATATAATAACAGAATTTGTATAAATTTTATACTGCTAAAATTTTCTCATCTGTCAATCATAATACTTTATTGTATTTTAAAAACTGATTCATTTTCAGCTGCTTTTTGTTACTGTCATGTTTGCTCATGGCAAAGTCAATCATGTGCCTCAAATGAAGAATTTGAACACAGCTAATTGTGACTGTTTAACACCAGACTTGATACTGTCAAGCCTTCAATCTTCTCTTTAACAGTAAAAGCTTTACGTTTCTGTTACCATTATCCATTGTAAATATCCACTAATTAACACTTTTACATCTATTCAGATCAACGACTACAGCAAGAATAACTGTCTTTCAACAATGGGGTCATTTTTTAAGGGAATGGACAACATTATTCACTGGTCAACTGATTGCATCTAACAACACCGTCAAGCCATGTACACATCAGCTGTCTTTTTTTTTTAATTCGTTGCCTCATAATCTGAACAAGTTTAGCTCAGCAATCGACTCTGATGATTAAAAATATACTTAAATTAATTGAATTATAAATTCAGGTGAGAATCTTTTATCAACTACCACATTGTTTGGTGCCTGATTATGCATACAGTTTACAGAACAAACATGTCATATTGTTTGAGCAATGACTGTATACAGAATGCATTGAAGACAACACAAAGAAGTCTTAATGGCTTTATTGTTCATCCACAATCATTTTATATTCAAATTCATAGGAAATCTCTTTCCCAACAAGAGGATACACTTATGACATGTTATTTTTCGTACTTTCAAGAAAAATATTTTAAAAAATATTACAAGTACAAGTAAAATAAATGTATATGAAATTTCAGAAGCCTCGTCACAATCTTCTTCTATTTGAATTCATATGTGATCTCTTCTCCAAAAGGATAATAAACTTTTTATACTTTATTTTTTGTACTTTTAAGAAGAATTTTTATGTATGAGAAAAATACATGTACACAAAATTTTGGGAGTCATACCACAATTGTGTTACATCAGAATTCATGTTATAATGGAGCATGCTATAGCGGGGTCACACTGTATGTAGAAACAAGTTAATACTTACAACCATATTTACCATATGTGTTGGGACACTGCATTTGTTGGGACACAATAAATTAAATTTGAAAGTAAGTTTTTTGTGCACTGTATGTTCTGGGACAAGTTTTTTTTTAGTTGTAAGTTGAGGGACATCTTATAAATCATTCAAAAATTAAATGTCGGGAAATGCACTCCAACTGAAATTTTATTTTAAAAAATATAAAACTTTACTTCAGATAAAACTCTTTTATCCACTACAGCATCATCTCAACACAACCCTTCTTGTGCACACATGTTCCATTCTTTTGGTGCATGAATATTTGTTCATGCCGTGAAAAATTACTGTTGGAGGCAACACATCTCCTGAAGCAGAAATTGCAATGACTAAGGTCAGATTTTTTAAAATCTGTACCAGTTGTGATAATTCTCACACTTTTAACCCCAATCTTATTGTTAGTCTGCCCAGCAGTGAAATCAAAGTACACTAGAATACCATCCATGCTAATGATCATATTGTCTGCAAAATCATCTTTTCTTCTGGCCTTCATGAATTCATCAAATGATTTTATTTTCTCCAAATCTTCTGGGCAATGCTACATCATCGATATCTGTGCATTTTCTGTTGTTTCAATTAATTTTCAAAATTAATGTGAATACTGGTGAAAAGGAACCAAAGTTAGCTTCCATATCTTGGCTGACTTTGTATATTCAAAATAAAAAAAATAAAAAATCAGCATGCTTAAAAAACATCCAATGTCGGCTTTCTTTGTAATAAAATAACCTTTGTATTCAAACCCTTTAAAACAAAAATCGGCTTAAAAGTATCCAAAGTCGGTTTCCAAGGTCGGCTTGCTTTGTAATAAAAATAATCTTTGTCTTTGATCTGTAGTTATAATTAATACAAACAGGCATTGATTTTTGCAAGCAAATAGTATACACAGAATAACTTGCTTTAATAGTATTTTTTGTAACCCATGCTAGCGAAAAGATTGTCACTTGCACTCAAGTGAATGTATTTTCAAATAATGATTTTTATTTTGTGATACTGTCATATAGTTGACCTGGATATAATTCAGTCTTTGCTCTTTTGCACCTAACACTGTGTCATGCGTGAATGGCAAATGTCTTCAAGCAATTGGTCAATTATTTCCCTCTTGCTTGTGATTTTGTTGGATCCAGTTTTCAGTTGGATAACATAATCAAACCTTAAAGTACAACCAAACACAATTTGTTTCTCAATGTTCACATCAGTAAACAATGTGTCATGTTATCGGACACAAGCGATACATATTACAGTATGGATGCCTATGCTACATATATGGAGTTTGTGGATATATTTTATTTTTTAATGCTCATGATGAAAAAAAAGAGGAATAATTATAACATTACAAGGTCAGTTTCTTTTATTTTATTATCAAATAAGCATTTTGTTTATCTATTTTACTGCAACATGCAGTGGGGGGGGCTGCACAAATTCAACACAAATTTATTTTCTTTCTTAAGTCTTGGGACATATGACCAAGGTGAAAAAAAGTTTCACCATAAGTTTTGGGACAGGAAAAAAAAATTATTATTTTATTGTGTCCCAAAATATACAGTAAATATCGTATAACTTGATATGAGGAACCTTCCTTGAAAATTTATGGAGTGAAAAGTATGGTATTGTTATTTGCATTAATACTATACAGCATATACTGGTGCATTAGAATAACATACAGTCACTGAACAATGTTCATTTTACACTACGTACACAACAATGTTTACAAAGTCCACTTTATTTTCCTGCAGTATGTGACCATAAAGCGCCCTCTCCAACTGTACATAAATGAATATCCTTCTATCATAATATGCATTTTGCAAATCTGCCAAAGAAAGGTCTCATAATTTAAACTTTATACTTTCATTGACTAGCCACCTAAGCTGGAATCAGCAGCCAGCCATTTTCGAAGCATAAGAAGGATTCCAATTTAAATCATGGTTACATCAAGAATTCGTATAATCAGTAGTTAAAAAAGTATGAGCACACAGTGACCAATAGTTACAGGTAAATTTCATTCCAGCAAACAATTACTGAGAGATTGTTTTATTTTTCCCTCTTTTCCTTCCTATTTAAATCTGTAAAGCTAAAACTATTTATTAATTCCTTCAGTCGAGAGGAAAATCAAGGCTTTTCAATGTACCCAGACATTTTTTTGTACTTTTCAATGTATTTTCAAGGCCTTGGGGGACAAATTCTTTTTTCAAGCCTTTTTCAAGGTTTTCCAGGAAGCCTATGGAATTCAAGGTTTTCAAGGATAGATATGGACCCTGTATTTATTGACCATTCAATTACAAACCCATGGGTGTAACCAGCATGAGCCTCATAAGTGAAGTTCTTATTAGGTGCCACAATACAGCCTTGTTAGGCACTGTCACTATACACTGGCAAACATGCTAGCAGACCAATCAGTATATATATATGTCTATAAGCAAGTATAGCTTCATGTGCTCTGTAGCAATAATCAAGGCACCATGAAGTTATAAATTTTTTAAAAAATGGCCCATTTCTGCATGTCTTTAATTCTCAAGGAAGAAATAGTTATGTCTTCACAAGTATTTTGAAGTGTCCATCATTTTCAAAGCAGAATCAAGCATTTCTTGCTTTATACAAGAGACAGTCAAACTGACAACCATCAATGTGAAAAGTGACTCAAATTATTGTTGGAGGCAGTTTTAATCAATATTTGTAACCTGGAATTACTATTCTGGGACTATGCTTACTGTGTAATAAACTATGGAATGGCAATTCAAAATGGCTTAATATGGGGGGGTGTGTGTCATGTTTTCACCAAAACTGTCAAGTTCAAGTACGAGTTCTTTTCACTTATTTGTTAAGAGTTTTCCGTGGACTAATCAGTTACCTTGTGATACCCCTGATCGAGTAATTGCAGGTTTGATCACACTAAGTCTTGCAAAAAAAATCTTTCTTTATAACTGAGGAAACATTGACAGATCTACCAACCCTAAGAGGACCTTCCCAGTAAGGCAGCTGATTTTATTAGAGAAGTTGGACCAGTTTTCAGTAAGGTGTAACAAAATACCATGTAGTGCTAATCAAACTGGAAAACATGAATCTAAAATATTCACAAGTATGATTCCAGACTAATCCCACCATGGTCAACAATCAAACCTTATGGAGTTTAATAGCTACTTGGTATCTCTCAACTCAATATAATCCTTGACTTTTATCCTTCAGTTTCACATAGTGATTGCATTCAAGTCTCCCACAATTAGACATATTCAAACCAACTCAATATAATCCTTGACTTTTTTCCTTCAGTTTCACACAGTGATGGCATTCAAGTCTCCCGCAATTAGACATATTCAAATCAACTCAATATAATCCTTGACTTTTTTCCTTCAATTTCACATAGTGATGGCATTCAAGTCTCCCGCAATTAGCCATATTCAAATCAACTCAATATAATCCTTGACTTTTTTCCTTCAATTTCACATAGTGATGGCATTCAAGTCTCCCGCAATTAGACATATTCAAATCAACTCAATATAATCCTTGACTTTTTTCCTTCAATTTCACATAGTGATGGCATTCAAGTCTCCCGCAATTAGACATATTCAAATCAACTCAATATAATCCTTGACTTTTTTCCTTCAATTTCACATAGTGATGGCATTCAAGTCTCCTGCAATTAGACATATTCAAATCAACTCAATATATTCCTTGACTTTTTTCCTTCAATTTCACATAGTGATGGCATTCAAGTCTCCCGCGATTAGACATATTCAAATCAACTCAATATATCCAACAAATGTAACTGTTGATCTTCTGATTTTTCTCCCCCAAGAATCTGAATATTCTTTATTATTCTTCTGTACTATTAAAACTTTTAAAGAGGCTTATTTTCCCTTTGGTCTTGAACATGTATCACTTGTTGGGCACATTTTTAGAACATTCTATATGCAAAATGTAGCTGTTCTACATTACACAATATGTGCAGTTTAAAGCATCAGGTATTCCTGTAAAGTTTGTCTGGTTCCCTGACCAACTCTACTGAATCAAATATGAAACCCAGATCCAAATCAAACATGGATAAGCCAGTATTCTGAATTATTTTGCTTTTATTCTTCATGTCTGTATTTTAGGGGTCATTTCCATAAGATTTATGGACAAATTGTAAGGGTTCACAGGTCCGCATTGAGCTTAAGTTGGTTGTACATGAAAATGAAGTCAATCTACGATGTATGGTTGCTGTCAATTATAATTATAAAGCATGCATAATTCTTTTATGACATAAATATGTTATTGTATAGCACAATCATGCCTTCATACTGTGCGAGGCCACATGAAAACTCATACTGCAAATTCAATGCGGGTTCAAGCTGTGATCACAGGAATTTGTGTCTGATGTGGATGAAAGAAGTTCACGTGAAGTTCACACTCTTTAGAACCTGCAAATCTAAAAAAATTGGCCATGATACCACTGCTGCATTGGCAAAGTTACCCTAGACATCATGGAGCAAATATCTTGATGAAAAGCATATCCTCAATACAATTACTGTCGATCTGGGACAAAGCTAGACTTGATTCTAACTATCAACCTAAGCTTGTAGAAGAACCTATACACTGCATTGATGCTGCATGTTACTGACACAGTCTCGCATACAAAGTATCAAGTGATATCCATGTGCAGCAAAATGCTGATACAGATGTTATCCATGATTTGAATGTGATCACAGGGCCTGGTGTTGGAAAAAGAAATACTAGATGGATCATCATAGGAAGTATGAAGGCTAAGATTGCACTCAGAGGACAAAGTTCACTTGTTGGAAGTAAAACTGTAATATAACAAACATGGATGGGAAAATATCCATCACCTACTCCAGTCTGAGCAGGTAATGGAAGGGTGAAGCTGCCATGGCCAAATTAAGTTAATGTTGTCTTCCAAGGAAAAGAATGTACATGTTTTAGGACTTGGTGAAACCAAATTAATGATGATCTATATCACTGTCAAGGCTACAATAAACCATTATGCAGGGAGAGAGAGATGGCAGAGGGAGGTCTTGTTGTATACATTAGGGAAGATGTAAATGCAGAAAGGCGACTCGACTTGGAGTCACAAAAAATTGAGTATCTGGGTGGAAATTTCTCAAAATAATGCAAAATCATTCCTAGTGGGTTTCATTGAAAGGCCACCTTCCTCCAAAGCAATTTGGAATGATAAATTTTTGAAACAAATGGAAAATGTTCTTGCACAGGAGAAAGAAACATATATACTCAGTGATATAAATAAGGACCTTCTCAATACTCAAATAAGGAACAACTGGATGGAATTTATTGAATCATTAGGCCTAGTCCAGCTGGTAAATGAGCCCACAAGGGTAACAGAAAAATCAAGCACTCTTATTGATCACATTTATACCAACCTACCAGACAATGTGGCTTGTGTTAATGTACCAAAAGTTGGTCTTAGTGACCACTATCCTACTTTTTTGACAAGAAAGGTTAAATGCAAGAGAAATAAGAAAAATACACACAAAACTATCACTTACAGATCGTTCAAAAATTTTAAGGAAGAACAATTTCTCAATGACCTATATAAAGTTCCATGGAATATGACCCAAAATTTGGATGACATAGATGAAGCTCTGCTTGAAAACAAAAAGAGCAACAAAAACTCCATTTGGAAAGTCTTCAGTGAACTCACTGGAGGAACACACAAAGATCAGATAAATAAAATTCACTCACTTCTGGTGAATGACACCATAGTCACTGATGACAATGACATTGCAAATGTTTTCAATGATTTTTTTCACCAACATTACCACAAAGTTAAAAGAACCAGTGATTCAAAACAACTTTAATGAACTGAAAAAGTTCTGCAGCAGCAAAATCTCTAAGGAGATATGTTTCTCTATCCCACCAGTCTCAAAAAAGTTTGTTAAAAAATGTCTCAGTGAACTTGATACCAAGAAAGCTACAGGACTTGATCAGATTGGTCCATGACTCATTAAATCTTCTGCCTCTGCTATTGTAGATAGCATAACATTCATAATCAATTTAAGTATTGCAACCTCATCTGTCCCCAAAATATGGAAAACTGCAAAAGTAACTCCTATTCACAAATCTGGTTCTAAGGATGATGCTGATAACTACCTGCCAATCTTAATACTACCAAACTTGTCAAAATTGATTGAAAAACATATCCATGACTCATTCATGTCATATTTAACCAAACACTTGCTATTACACCCTAATCAATCATGCTTTAGACAGAAACATTCATGTGAGACTGCCTTGATCTCCCTAACTGATAAATGGCTTCAAGCACTTGACCAAGGTAGAATAATAGGATCTGTATTTGTAGATTTCAGGAAAGCTTTTGACATGGTGGATCATGAAATCCTTTTGAAGAAACTGAAAATCTACCAATGTGATGAAAGCACAGTTAGATGGTTTACTTCATACTTAAGTGAGAGAACACAACATGTTTATATAAATAATGTTCTGTCTGAACCTGGAACAATTCGATGTGGAGTACCACAAGGCTCAATTCTAGGTCCATTACTATTTATTTTATTTATTAATGACCTACCACTTGTACTAAGGGACTCAATATCATCTACAGATCTCTGTGCAGATGACACAACATTGTCAGACATCCAAAACACAAAGCATGAACTCAAAATTTCTTTACAGAATGCCCTAAACAAACTGGACAACTGGTGCACATGCAATGGCATGGTGGTAAATACTGGTAAAACTAAAATATTACTTATCTCAACACGGCAAAAAAGGACAAAACTTGATAGTGATGAACTATGTCTGACATGGAAGGATAGAAATTTGCAAATGGTCTGTCACGATAGACTACTTGGTGTTTTGGTAGACAATAACCTATCATGGACTGAACATATCAAACATATCAGTAAAAAAGTCAATTCAAGTTTATGGCTTCTCAGTAGGATAAGTCACTTTCTCCCTGAAAGGCACAGAAAACTATTTTATAACAGTTACATATAACCCTATTTTGACTACAGTAATACAGTATGGGGTAATTCAAATGATAAAAACTTAGCAAAGCTGGCACATCTTCAAAAAAGAACATTTGGGCTAATATCAATACAGAAAGAAAGCAAGGAAAATTTGGCTTAAAAATATTACCTATTAAAGACCAAATCTGTTTGAGAAAAGCCAAATTAATGTACAAGATATCCAATAATAGTGCTCCTGAATGTTTACAATCACTATTCCAGTATAGGCTACCTGGTAATACTCCCCACCTGCAATCCATGTCTACCAAACAGTATAAAATTCCCAAACCAAATAAGGAATTATTTTAAAAAAGTTTCCAATACTCTGGAACTTTGCTCTTGAATAGTATTACAGTTGAGATTAGAAATGCCCACTCTATTTCCTTCTTCCAAACCCAGTATATCCAGTGGCTTCAGAGATGCAGCTAAAATAAATAAATTCCATTGTATGAGGGCCTCAAGGTTGATTAGCTCTTAGCTAATTGAGTTACCCTCTTTAAATAAAGTCTTTATTATTATTATTATTATTATTATTATTATTATTATTATTATTATGGCATGATGAAATATGAAAAGCTCTGATTTTACTGTCATTGACTTCTTTGCACAGGCCAAGTCCAGAAAACCCATTCACGGTGATATATATCCCAACTCATTATGTAAATCATTGGCTACATCAGATCTAGGAAAACCCAACCATTTCATGGCAATGATGCACATGGTCTTGCAAAAAATTCATTGGACTTGATGTGCTACTGTCCACTAGTGAGATGAGTTTTGGAATATGTTCACAAGAGTCACCCAGGACTTATATGGGTACCTCACCACTGATTTGACTACAGCCTCCAGGGGAAAATATCATGCAGGTTTGGACAAAGCATATTAAAAACTGTTAAATTTACACAATGTAAACAACACATAAAACTGCCAGTGATATCATAGCAGAGTATGCTGACTGACACGACAAAGCTGCCCAGGATTGAAGTGAACATCTTTGCAGTTACAGTCCATGAAATGTCAAAGATAATTTACAGTCGTGACAGACTGCATGGGAAGATCTCACAGAGGGCTTCTAACAAACATTTGCACCACTAATCAAACCAACAAAAGAGACTGTAGTGAAGACCATAGAGGAGGTAAAAAAAGTTGTGAAAACCACTTGGTGATGGTGGGAATGAGAGATGAACTGGATCTGATTGTTAGTACAACCCAAGTTACTGAACAGTGGCCAGCGTAGATGGAAAGATTCAAGAAGGCACTTAAGGCACTGGAGTAACTATTGGTGCGATGAAAGAAGGCACCCATTACCTTGACAAAGACAGCAGAGAGGCACTTAACATTATTCCACGGCCACCACAACCCATGTACAAGTCAATGCTGCAAACACCACAGCAAGATTTTAATCCACAAGGTCACCAGTGGATCTTTAGAAATTCCATACTTGTTCACTCTTACCTTACCTCCACACCCTAAAGGGAAAAGCTCGTGTTGAAAAAGAAAAAAAAAATCAAATGTACAAGATGTAAGGACCAAGTTGGTATACAGGAAGACTATTGTTTGTAAACAAGCTGCTGGTAGCATGTTGGAATTTTATAATGAAATATTTAATACAGTTCAAATTGGAGACACTGACATATGCAATGCAATGTTTGTAGATTTTTTGCAACTAATACAAAAGGTAAAACTCTGAAATTAGGTGGCGCACCTCCACCCAAACCCAAACCAAAATATCAACCCCAACCCTTTGATGAACCTCTACTGTTACGGTTTCTAGCAACAACAACAAAATGATGTATCTGTACAACACCAGTCCAGTGCTAAAAAAACATCCAATTGCCCCACACCCGGGGACCCTCTAATTTCACAGTTGGCCCTCCAGTATTCTAAATGATACACATCAGGCTTGTCAAAAAATAAAATCTAATTCACCCAAGAAATCTACAATTACACTGATGAAATGAAGAAATTTATTTTAAAGAATTTGAGAGACTGATAAATTACTAATATTTATCACCATGTATGAAACTTCCCCTTATGACAATAGTTTACTTGTCACATTTCTACTGAATGCTGTGAACTTTGTGTACAAAGTGAAGCATGTAACCTTTGAATGGGGAACAAGTTGCCTGGGTTAGATATAATTAGTGCTCACTTGGCTTTAACATGCATGTATAGAAATGCATTATGGGGCATGTAATTGGTTCATAACTTGTCTTAGTAAATCCATTCCAAATGAAAATATTTCATATCCATTCCTTATCTTACCTGAATTATTATTTTATATCTCTACCTCACCTGAAGATATTAAATTGTGATACTTACCCCTCAAGTCTCCTTCTACAGTGAGATTTACTATTTCTAGATTTTCTATTTGAACTGATCTCTGACTTGATCATATCGGTTGCACTGCTGGCAAGAAACACATCTTTTATTCTGTCCCTACAAATGTACAATAAGCAATATGAGATTAGTTGTAACAACTGAGTCCAAATCAGAACACAGTAACCTACATTATTTTTTTTACACATTTTATTCATCATTTTCAATGAATGTAACAGAGATGTTCAGATTGTTTGAAAAATTTGACATAAACAGATTATTTTGTGATTGTGAATGCAGACTAACACCACAATTATATATATTGATTCTTAAATAAAATTTAATCTTAACACAAATTTTCTATGATTATGACCTTCACTCCAAGATCAAACTGGCAAAGAGGTATGTCAGCAAATGAAATGTTTACCTCCATAATGATTCATCCTAAGTTACCCTAAGTGTGAATCAAGGGGTTTAGGAAAATTAAGTTATGATAAAAATGTAACCAAAACCGTAACACGAAATTATCTATAACCTTGACCCTAAGATAAATGGGGTGAGCAGGTGTGATGAATTGTTTTTAGCTTGATACTGATTCATGCCATTTATGTTGAGAATCTATTCTAAGGGTTTAGAAGATTTATACAAATGAAAAAACTTTAACCAAAACCATAACAAACTATTACCACCATTGGAAAAGTGACTGCTATATCCTCCTCTAAGGCGGCTAGGGAATAAATGGCTACAGTTCCATTAAAATATCTTCACTGATTCAAAGTTAAACCTGTACATGGACAGAGGTTTCTGATTTATTGTGTTGCTTATAGTGACCTTGACCTTGAGTCATGGCCAAGGCCATTGTATTTGACATAATTGTTAGTCATGATATACAGCCGGTTAAAGTTTTATTAAAATATCTTTTGTGATTCAAAAGACGGATAAAAGGGAAAAAAATTTATTTTCCCTTGCCATGCCCTTGACCTTTTGGCAAAGGGCATGGCTATGGTACACAACATACTATATAGTCATGATATATACCTCGGCAAAGTTTCATCAAAATCTCTCCAAATGTTACAAACTTATAGGCTGCACACGTAAATGTTAACAAATAGAACCACCATTTACGAGTTTAATGTCGTTTTTCTGAGGTTATCTTGGTATAAACTGTCAGCTGCCAACCCACACAGTAAATAATGCCCAAAGGGTGTAAACTAAGCTGTATGAGTTGGCAACTGACAGTTTGTACCACAATAAACTCAGGAAAAAAACCATTAAACTTGCATAATTGCATTTCTTTATAACTTTATTCTTTTATTTGTATTTTGCCTTTGTAATGTGTCGAATTTTGAAGAAGTACTGGATCCTAAAGCTGAATAAATTGTGCATTAAAATTTTATCATAGTCAAACCAGAAAAGTCTTTGAGAAAGGTCACTTTGATATTTCCCTTATTTCATCTCTGAAACATCAAAGGGCCTATGTTTAAGCTTCAGTGGAATTGACCCAGTCATCTTAACAGTATATTGACAGACAGTACATTAGAATTACCAACTGTATCTGTTGTAAAGGACCTTTAGTCAAATAAATGATCTTCAAAGTAAAGTTAATTGCATCATATCCTAGGCCATCTAAATCTGATGAAAGACACGATTATTTTGGGAAAAATTTAGGAACAGTTGCTTCTGATTGGTCAGTTAAAATTAAGGCTTACACATTGGAAGTAATCTGAATTTAAGGTAGCGAGTTGTCTCAGAATTCTTTAGTCCGATTTGTCTTGCGAGAAGACAAAGTTTAGCTCAGGGGAAGCCTAAAGAATAGTGCTTCCTCATTAACAAGGTAAAGGGACCAGATAACTGTCTTGAAAGGAAAAGACAGGCTATAGTGCTAGGATGCACAATTGTGTGGAAAAGAAACAGCATTAAGGTACACAATTTTAATTTCCATGTAATTTTCTATTTTGTTTGTTTGGTGTTATCCAAATGTGTTTGATATGCTTATGATCCATGCATGTATCGTTTATTCATTTTTACAGGACTCTGTTGATATGTTAGAGTATTATGCACTTTATTTCTTTAACAGTTATTAGTTCATTGATAGAACTGACAGCTTTGAGATGTAATCCAAACATTCAATGTGTAGAATTTCTTATTGTTATATGAATGAATTTCCTTTGTCTGTAGGATGATACTGTTTATCGTGAGTTAATGATAATTGCATATTTATATATGATTTTGTAATGCTCAAATGGTCTTGCAGGTTATTGGTTACTGTAAGCTAGAATTTAGTGAATCTTATGCAATAGTAATCAAGCATTTATCTTATTGAGTGGAACTGGCTAGCTAGGTGTAAGAAGTCGTATAGTAACGTATACTGATATATACGGCAGCATAGTCTGCATACAGAACACGTGTCATTTGCTAATCATTGCCAAGTGGAACAGGGACAATGAACAGTTTAATTAAGGTCAGAATTAGACGTATATTGTAATAGTCATGTATACTAGAGATAATGGTTGTACCTTACCTCAAATAGAGTAAAACTGTAAGGACCGTTCATTGTTAAGGTCATCTTATGTCAGAATTTATGCAGTGTGGATAGCTATTTACGTCTCTGAATAACGAAAGTGAGAGATTTTATATATACAGATAGGTGGTGAAACATATATAGCTTTAGTCATAACCTTGTCATTTAAGGGAACAGCTTTCTATATTTCTCACCGAGAAACCCGATGAGGACAGTCCAAGGGAAGTCCGCAAATAGAGAGTTCAGAATAGAAGGGTCAAGAGGAAGAACCAAGCATACACGCTAGACGTGGAATACACAAAGTCAAGTGAGAAGGACGCCAGGTGATGCAAGTCAGGCGTGGACATTGTACTCTTTTCACGACTCGTTACTATGATGAACAAATCCGTAAACTGAACACTGCTATTAAATTCCATTAAAGTAAATTGGTTGGATTGTAATTGCAATTTTAGCTTATGTATTAATTAATTAAATTTATTTTATTTTATTGTTTAAGGGGGCTCGTATTTAGTATATTTCTTCTCAATATTCTTGCTTAGTTCTCTGTCAATATTCTATCTACTCACTCTGGGCAACAACATCAAGGAAGGTCATTCCCTAGATAACGATCGCCAAATCAATTAAAGGGGGTGCTCACCACACTGACACAACACACCTTTTACAGCCTTTTTATTTTCATATCAATTTTAAAGCCTTATTTAAGCATACAAAATCTTGTGGAGGGCTTTTACTATGCTGCTATTTATAGAACAGGAGATTCTCTATCAAAAACATAATAGCTACACCAACAAAACAATTCCCCCAATGGTAGGCAATCTAAGGTTTTGAACATTTCACAGCATGGTCTTAACATTTTATGTACATTGGCACATGTGTTCTGAATAGATAAACTCAATATCTAAGGCAAAGGATGTGTTGTTTTGCTGGAAATACTTATGGATTTGATGCTTTAATGGAAGAGTTCAATGTAACTTGGCCAATTCATCATTGTCCAGACTCATGAGTAACCAATTTTCATTTTTTTAAATCTATTTCTTCTCCATTAACATGTTAAGCTACTACAAGGACTACTTACAAACAAAATTAACACCATCGTTAAGTGCTTACAGTGATGAGTGTCCAATAGTCAAACAAAGCAAGACATCAACCCTGACAGTTTTGATGTGTGAGATGCAGGATTCATCTCACACCCACCGCCACATCGTAACTGTCAGGACTGGCATCTTACATTGTAGGATTATGGCTCCAATTTTCATAATGTTATTCTTTGAACCCCATCCTTCCAATCAATCTACAAGTTTACTTATAATTTTAATTTAAATTGTAAACAGCTGCTGAGAAAATGCTGTAGCTCCAATGTTCTTCTTGGTAGACTGTGAGTTTTCCAGTTCTTTGATAGAGGCCATTGTAAGAGATCTTACAATTATAGATATTTAAATCATTTTGGTTTCTGGTTGTCCTTCCTCTGGGCGAGATTTAATCCATTTTAGTTTGTGATCATCCTGCTGTTCAACTGGCAAGTGACTAAAGTTTAGTTGGTTCATTCAGATGCTTGATAATTCAACTTGTGAAATATCATCCACTTCAGAAGGCACATCAAATATTGATAGGTAAGTTTGTTCGATGTCTCTGTGTATGAATTTTAACATATGGCAAATTTAGCAACAACTTTCCGATTTTGCCATTTCAGACACAACAGCTGCTTGCAGAATACCAGCAGCACAACAAAGATAAGGCATACATGCAACATTTTTTTCCCCCAAATTTGGATAAAATCTAGTCAAATAAGATTTTCAGGAAAAAATGCAAAAATTAATCTTGCTATCATAATTTGATTCTGTCAAAATAAATTCATTAAATTTTCAGAATTAAATATAAACCCACCAACATTTTTATTTAATTTTAAAATCATTCAATGTCATTGCCTTCTGTTTGAGTGTTTACATTAGTTACTTTGCATGTGACTCTATTTACCGAAGTTGGTATAAAGCGGTTCTCCATACAGTTTATACAGAAATAAACACAGCTTAAACTGATCAATGGAGATCTTTGCTACATTTACCAACTAAAGTAATTGCAATTACAACATAATATGCCTGGTTTAAGATAGGCAAATAATAGGGTACATTATTATGTGCCTATTCCTCAATAAATCACGGACTTATGTAAATGCAGCTCACAATATTCAGTGTTTCAAAAATTCACTTGTCCACAGGAATTAGTATGCCAGACTTATGACCAGAAGGATGTGGGTTTTTTTTAATTCTTCTACGCAGATCAGCAGCCGAAGCTGCCCTGCAGTCACCCATTTCCAAATAGAAGACTACATATTCAAATTACAAATATTACATAAATCAGCATGTTCAATACACTTGCCAAATATGTGGTATGTATATATTCATGTATTAGTGTTTAATGGCATGTCAGCACAAAAGTGACTATATGGTACCAATTAAAATGACTATTAAATTAAAAGTAAAGTTCTAAAAGTGCAAGAGTGAAGAATTGTAGAAAAACACTTTAGGAAGATAAAACCTTCCTTATCAGTATAGACATGAAGTACAACATGATAAAGAAAAAAGTAAAGATTTTAAAATTCTGTAAAAATGTATTTACTATAAAATATATCACAAAACATATAACATTCTTAGAATAAAGGGTCTAAATTTGTAAGGTAAACCACATTCACTCAAAAAGTCCAAGATTTTTTCAGTGTTACATCATCAACATCTTTCTTAATTGAGTAAAATATGCAGAATTAAACTAAACAAACTTCAGATCATCAAGCTCCCTATTGGAGAGAAGCGCCCATAAAAAGAAAGAATAAATCGCCGAGAAAATGTGGTATTGTGCTGATCACATATAGGACACACATATTGGACTTGTGCATACCTCCCAAAGGGTGAACCTTGACCAGAGTTCATACCCAGATAACCCTGCCAGTGTCCACTGACAGCAGAACACATTATTTTCAAGTGTAGTGACATCTTATTATGAGACATACCATATGTACTTGCTCATAAGACAAGTCCAACTGCAAACTGCACAAACCCAGATCTGCTGGTGCATAATGTCTGTGCAGTTTGTTAGGAGTACTCAGTAGAACAACAAAGACTCTAATCTGCAGGTGCATTATGCAATGGCAGATCAGGATCTTTGTTGTTTGCAGTCTGACTCGACTTATAAGCTAGTATATATGGTAAGCTTTTTTAATTGTGAACTCGGTAAAAAACTTTCTCCCAGGTGGATTTTTTTTGACAACTTACCTAGGTCGTATATCCTCTTCCATTTTCGTTTTAGCAGTTTTTAATTCCCTAGAGCTGCTTTTACCTATCATAGATGGAGTCCTGAAGTAAAGAATATACTTTTACCTATCATATATGGAGTCCTGAAGTAATACAATACCTGAATGTCTATATCAAGTAATCTGATTGTAAATCTGTCCAATTCTTTTTTTTTTTATGGGGTGAGGAACATAGTGCCATATTTTGCAACATAATCTCCTTTTGTAAAATCAACATATCATACACTGACCAAATTGACATTATCATTAGACTATGATGTGATTGATATGATGCCACATTTTAACTAAGTGTATTATCATGCTGTAAACACTGAGACAGACTCTTTTAACTTAGGTGTATTGTAGTGCTGTGAACTTTGGGACAAACTGTTTTTACCTAGGTTTACTGCAGTGCTGTGAAGAATGGGAGAGACTTATTATCTAGGTGTATTGTAGTCTTGTGAACACTGGGAGAGACTTTTTTAACCTACGTGTATTGTAGTGCTGTGAACTTTGGGAGGCTGTTTTTACTTGTGTGTACTGCATAGCTGCCAACCCTGACTAGACCGTCTCAGTATGACAGTTGATTTTTTCTGCAAGTTTGACCACTTTTCAGTAAGGTGTAAGAAAATATCATAAACTGCTATTGTAAAGCTGTAAAATGTATTTAAAAGTTCAGTATTCGAAACACGCAGTAACGGTAAAGATTATGTTCAAATGAAAAGTTTGTAAAGTTCATGCAGACCTTATTTACACCTGTACAGTTGCACATTTAACTTCAGTTCCAAACCCTATGCAGCTCATTGGCTTGTTGCTATCTCTCAACTTGACATAATTCTTTGAGACATACTCAGATTGACACATTATATCCAATAAATATAATTGTGTCCCTTAACTGCTTTTATTCACAAGAATCTGAGTATTCCTTTTTATTCTTCTCTGCTAATTACTAATACTTTTTAAGAGGCTTATTTTTCCTTTCATCTTAAACATGCATCACTTGCTGGATGCCACTTTTAAAACTTGTAAAACAACAGTTTGATCATACAGACACTTTGCATAAAATAATATGTGTAGTTTAAAGCATCTGAGGTATTGCTGTAAAGTTGGTCTGGTTCCCTTACTAATACCTCTAATTTTAACATGAAACCTGGATCCAAAATCAAACTTGGATGAACCAATTATCCAGATTTTTCGGCAACAATAATTTTTGCTTTTATTCCTTAAGTCCGTATTTTAAGTGTAATTTTCATAAGACTTATGGCACAATCATAAGGGTTGGCAGGTCTGGGAGAGACAGGTTACCTAGGTGTATTGCAGTGCTGTGAACTTTGGGAGAGAATCTTTTTACCTCCATGTATTCTAGTGCTGTGAACACTGGGAGAGACTGTGTTTGCCTAAGTGCATTATATTTCTGCAAACACTGGGAAAGACTGTTTATACGGTGTCACTAATTGTTAATAAAACAACACCTGAACAATAGTACATAAAATCTGCACTGATGAATGATCTCAATCCACTTATCAATTGTATCAATTACACCGAGAAACGGGTGTGTTGGTGGGTTAAATATTTCAGTATGAAACACATTTATTGAGATAACACTGGTTTTCTGCAACAGAAAGTCAGCACAGCCAGTTTATGATATAGTTGTAAATTGCTAAAAATTTCTCCAAGATATCATTTTCATAATATCTTTCACACAATTTTTATTGCAATTATTAAAAATTGTATAAGAAATTTTCTTTTATATTATTTAATAAGATAAAATATGCAACCACCAAATTATTCATCTCATCATGCCTCCCCCCCCAACACATACTGTTGACAGCATGAATAATAAACCAAAGTTAAAAGCAACATCATATTGATGATGTCATAATGTAATGATCTCATCATTTCAAGCTGTGCATTAAGCGTTTATTATACAAAAGTGGGCTATCTTAAATTTAACAAAAAGGTAGATCATGATCTGCCAGAGTATTATGTGATGGCAGATTTGTGTCTACATTGCTTGTAGCTGGGTGTGTGCTGTACATTAACAAATACAGTAACAGTTTATGCAGACAGAATGATGAGCAAGGATGTACTTTTCACAAGGTACAATGCCTTCATCCTCAAGATCCACTGTGTCAATAGTCTCAGTGCAAAGTAGACTATTTGTTTCCGTCTCATCATCTGTCATTTCTAGATAATCCCTCACCTTCACACAACTGCTACCTGGAGTCTGAAAAAATAAATATAAAGACAGTAAAACCTGTCTATAAAGCACACGAAAGGGAAGACATGATTTGTCTTTTGTGGACAAGAGTTGTTCTTCATACTTTAGTTAAACATTTACAAATTCAGCTGCAATCTTGGGTTACAAAGTTTTACAAATTTTGTGCTTGATACAATGAAAAAGATCGCACATAAACAATAAATAATCTGTAACATCTTGATACATCCACAAACCAAGTGACACGACTCTGTGATCAATTGTGCTTGAGAAACTGACCACATAAAAAATTGTGAGGTGTGGAGGTATGGATCAACATACACACAGATTCCAGAGTGATCACTATGTTGAGCTTCTGCCAAGGTGAGCTAGATGAAAGAGGACAGGAGCCCCAGGTGGCCGAGTGGTCAAAGCATTCTCCTTTACTGATCACTGCCATCTCACCTCTGTCTGTGTGGGTTCATGTCTTGGGCTCGGCCAATGTGGGTACGTGAGAAAGCTTGCCAGTAGCTTCCCAAGTTAGTGGTTCTTGCAAGGATTTTCCTAGGTTCTTCCTGCACCCGTTATGCTGCCTACCACATGTAGCCCATCTTGCAATGAGAAATGGTGTTTCACCCAAAACAACAATAACGAAAAAATAGAGAATTTCTTTGTTTTTTATCCAAAAACTTAAAAACTAATGAAAATTAACATTTATGCAGAAGTACCAAAATTTATACTTATAAAAATAAGTTTGGTTTGTTTTGTTGGTTTTAACAACACTTTTAACACATTACTGGCTATATCAAGCTGAAGAATTGGGAGTCAAGAGCTTTTCCCAAGAACACAACAAAGCCAACCTGGGATGGTTTGAGGGTGGACATCAAACCAGTAACCCTTGGATTATGTGTTTTACACACTAAATTTGTAAAAATAATACAAGTTCATAACATATAAACAAATTAAAGAAATGGGTTCCTAAATGTTGTGATTTATGACCAGGTGTCCTTCGTACGACGTTATCAGCTAATCCTTCCAATGATGGTGTCAGCTAATCCTTCGTATGACATATCAGCCAATGTCATATGAAGGTGTCAGCTAATCCTTCCTATAATGTCATCCAAACCTTCGTATTATTATATCAGGTAATCCCTCCTACGATTGTATCACCTAAGGCATGCTTCAATGAATACGGATGAGAAACTCAAATTTCTGTCCTAAACTGCATTTTTATCTCTACTATTACACTTGAGGAAGGGGAAGCATTGATGATCTTATTGTTGGTTAAATTTCCCGATGTTATATGCCTGGTTTGGGAATTTCTCAAAGTTCTGCAGATCACATGCAAAACATAACAAGCAATTTTATTGGTTTGCAGGGTCCATGCTGGACTGCAATATTTGGATGAAACTAGAGTGAAGTTGGTAAAAATAGGGAGTAGTACATGAAGTCCAAAATTGATCATAATCAGAACTTTAAACTTGTTTTGGCATATTTTCATGTCAGATGATTAAAATACTGCTAAAGTACTATTACGCTTTAAAAAAATATTAAAACTTTGAACATCTTTTATTTTTCTTCAAACAGCTATGTATAATATAGTTCATTGTAAAAACAAACTTGCAACTCTTCACATGTTTATAGAATGAAATATTGGATAAAATGACACATTAGTAAAGGAAATGAACATGCCATCCAAGTCATAATTTGGTTCAGACTGCACTTCACAAATTCAATTTTTTTAAACACCATTTTCATGACAGTAGCTTCTTGAGTCATGGTTCTTCATGTGTTCTTTTTCCACCAAATTTATTGGCTGCCATGTATAGTGCAGTATGTGCTGAAAAATGGTATCAAATCCACAAAACTAAACAAACTCTATTTTCAAGGATCATGTGTACATTTTCTGGTAGAACTTGTGTAGATAGCAATGTAATTTCTGACATTTATGATCATCAAATTGACACCAAAATGGACTACAGAATATAGAACTTCTTTTTTCTAGCTTTTCTCCTTTCTCTTTCAAGGGAAAGTTATGACACAAAAGTCAATATTTAATTTTATTAAATCAATATACCAAAGCACAAGTGTTGAGGGTGGCCATGATGTAAAGGCAAGGCAAAGTGATCTCTACATTTTGAGCATATTTAGGTGAAATGACAAACTTGATGGCAACTTTATAATTTTACCCTAACAGCCCCACCAGTGTGGAATCTTATTTGTGGTGAGGTGCCCTGAGTCACACCTGCTCGATCCACATAACCATGCTGTTTAATTTAACTTAAAACTCTTCAGAAAGACCAAGTACTGACTCACTGATGCTGGATCAAATCACCAACTCATCATGTGACCAATTCCAACTCATGGGATCCCCAGGCACTTACAGGGGAAATCAAATCAATGTGACTATCAACATACCACAGATCATGTTGAGCCAGCTTGACATATTTGCATTTCTTGGTTGATATCTCAGTTATTTAATGAACAATCAGGTGTGCTCTTCAAAACACACCTATTTAGCCTGCAAGAACAGACTTAAAACAATATTTCCATACCCTAAATTATTCGTGTTTTCTTACCATGAATTATTTTTAACATTGCTTTTGTTTGTAATTTTATGCTTTTTGTTTTGTAATCTTGTGTGTGTATGTATATATATACATATATATATATATATATATATATATATATATATATATATATATATATATATATATATCCTTCATGTGTTATCTAATACTGTAATACAGCTTTTAAAGAGCAAACACTTTACCAACTCGTCATTATTTTTATGATGCTCTTCAGACCAGGGGCAGATAAAATGCAAGAGATAGTGTTAACATATATGGATATTCTGGATTCTATTTCTTAGGTCTTTGTGTAATTGTTCTTTTGTGCCCTTTGTGCAGTTGAAAAAGGAAATGTTCAATTCTGAAAGTGCTTGGGCTGGTTTCATGCCAGTTTTATACTGTTGTTTGTCAGTTCTTCTTTCATATTGATTATTTTCTTGACCAACAAGATCATTTTTGATCCATTACCTTTGAAGAGACCGTTAATTGCCTTGTGATTTGCAACTTATAATTAATATATATACATACATACATATATATATATATATATATATATATATATATATATATATATATATATATATATACACACACACACACACACATATATACACACACACACACAAATATTATTGTGCATGAAAATCTTATCTTTTTATTTCTTTAATTTGGGGTCAGTTGTTCCATGTATTTCCTTGTTAGGACTGAAAAGGAACAACACTAAACATCGTTCAACTTTTATTTTGTAATTAATTTACAGCAAACACAATGCAGACTTTGTATAACACTCCGATTTTTGTGGGGTTTTTGTGTTCTGTTTCGTCTTTGTGTAAATGTTCCTTTGTGGAATTGTGCCCTTAAAAAAGGAATTGTCCATTCCAAAAGCACTTGGGCTGGTTTTGCACCAGTTCTGTACAGTTGTTTGTCAGTTTTTCTGTCATATATGTATGTCTTATATGCTGATTTTTTTCTCCATTATATTGTCATAATTGTGCAATATTTTCCCATACTGCATGACAAATGTCTAAAAATAGTATTGTCTATTAAGAATTACTTTTGATTGTAAAGAAAGTATGCTCATTTAGCAGACACAGGAGCATCTGATTTGTTAGATTTGTCAGTGGACAAACTAAACAAGCTGTTTGGTCCATTTGACAGAAGAGATGATGAAGTTGATGATCTGGAGTTCAATGAGTCACAAAAGAACTTTCAACAAAGCAATTGATTATATGTGATATCTACAATGTCCACAACAAATGTGAGACGCAGTATTGAAAATACAATTCTGATCATTTAAACAGTTATTTAGGAGAAATGTTCATAACTATTCACATACTGAATGATTCAAACTATGATTTGTGCTCTCATGGGTTTATAAAAATAGCATTGAAAGGCATATTAAGGCCAAGAGCTATCCCGTCTCCCATAGAGATATCCCATTTTATAAGTCAGTCCAAACACTTAATTTAAAAAAAATGCAACTGAAAAGTGTGGTTTTGGGTAGAAAACCAAGAATGTCAGAGCCAATAAGCCAAGACAACAAAGCCGCCTTATTTCTGCCAGCAAAATGAACTGTCACACCAAAGCTGCTTTGCAATTTTCCCCGTTTTACTTTCTTGAGAAAATGTTTGGATTTATAGTAATGTCAATAAATATACTTACATTTTTACATCTTGAATTTCATCAAAATGTACTTTCTTAGTTATTTTTGCTACTCAGAATTACATGTGTTCCAAAAATTAATTCCCACCATGAAATTCTACTGCAAATTCAACTACTTTTCCAACAGAAATCACATTCTCCTTACTGCATTGAACAAGCAAACATTTAATCCTGCATCTTTTAGAGAATTTCATTTAAAAGAATTCATATTTTCTCCCCATCTTTATGATTCCAATTAATCAATGACTGAACAGAAACATGTGCAGCTACATCAAGGCCAGTCCTCCTAGTCATATGTATGGAATTGACCCAGCTAGCAAATCCAGTCCATCACAACTAGAAAAGCAGAATTTTGTTGGATTGACAGAAAAACAAAATCCCTCCATTCCTGACCAGCTGGAAAAATTGTTTCAAGACACGTTTATTGTCAATACTAGTCTAAATTCAAGTTTAAGTAGACCAAAATAAGATGTTTTTAAACAAATGACTAAGCAAGTGATACTCTACCAAGTTCAAAGGTCGCTGAGCAGTACTATATGCGTATGAATACTGTTATTGTGTTTTGGTGAACTTAAGTTGTGTATTTACTTTGGAATCCAACATAAATTTAATTACTTTGTTTCTTGTAGTATGTTCTTTTTATTATTCATCCTTAGGCAGAAAAGAAAACTAAGTAAATAATAAAAAAGTCACTACAGTTCTAAGGGACAATATGAACTCATTTTTTCTGAGTAATACTGAACTCCTAATGTAGTATTGCTCAGAAAAACTTGTTTTCTGATACAAAATGCAGTAACACACATACACACACACACATATATATATATATATATATATATATATATATATATATATATATATATATATATATAGCTTAAAATTCAATTGTAGCAACTCATCTGATTCAAACAATATTTCTAAATGCATTATAGGCTTTTCTTGGTAGGTCTCTGCAATATGGAAATGTTCTTTAATATCAGAATTTTTCGCAAAACTGGATTTTTCATCAAGTTTCCAGATTTGGATGGATTCAGCAATTTTGCTGATTTTCTAATTCTGTAAAATATATTTTTGTTTTTGCACTCCGGGTGTTCTTGGAAGATGATAATGACAAATCCTCAAACATGATAGAATAATTGAACTCCAACTACATGATAATTCTATTCACCGTGTAAAGTTCAGTATTATGAAAAAAGACACCAGTAGAAAAATTAACTGCAAGCTCCTTGATGTAAATAAAAAAAAAAAATTCTGTTGACTAAATTTTATCAAATAATAATAATAATAATAATAATAATAATAATAATGACAATAATAATACTAACAACATAAAAATACCAGTTATATTTTATTCGGAGAGCCATGGTAGTACAGTTGGTGGAGCATTAGAATTGTAATTCAAGAGTTGCAGGTCTGATACTTGTCCAGGCCAGCTTGGGTTGGCTGCCATGGTGTGTCTTTGTGAAAGGCATTTAACTATTTCCCCTGTATGATATAACCAGTACTATGTTAAAAATACTATTCAGCCATCCCCCAACACTAATATTTGTTTACATTCAATTAAGAGATTAGGCCAGATCATTGATACCAATACTGAATGACATCACTGTTATATGGCTATGGCCAAACCAACATTTTGATCATTAATGTATACATTCAAACACTGAAAAATGTATACAGCTTTAAAGCAAGGTGACTCAAGATCAAACAGACTAGGTAACTTTGACTAAAGGTCAAAATCGTTACTTCTTTATTGTTTATTACAGAGATATTAGGAAATGCCCATACAAAATGAAATTCAACATCAACAGCCATGAATTTAAATACCTCACATTAAAATTAAATCATATCTTTCTCATCTTTTACAACTGCAATGTTACATTCACATAAACATACACCATCAGTTGAAAAAAATCTTAATGTGAAATTCAGTTTTTAATAGGTGTTATACTTGAAAGTACACTCATTATTTTTTAATTATTCTCTCACACATACATAATTTGGTAATTTTATTCAGATATTACTAGGGTAAATATAATTCATCTATTTCTCAATTTTAGAAACATGCAGTAAAGTAGGTATTGTTATTCAATACTTAAACAACTAAGATAATCAAAGTCTAGCATACAACATACCATATGTGCTCACTTAGAAGTCAAGTCAAACGGCAAACACAAAGATCCTGATCTTCTATAGCAAATGCGCCTTCAGGCCAGGGTATATGTTGTTTGTTCCACCAACTACTACTAACAAACTGCACAGACCCAGATCTGCTGGTGCATTAAGCAGATCTGGGTCTATGCAGTTTGCAACTGGACTCAAATAAGCAAGTATATACGGTTTACCAAATAGCATGGACTAAAAATAACCAATTCCACTGAGGCATTATATGTGGCGGACATCTTAAATAAGAAAAGGTGAGGGCAAGTTAAGAATTTACAGCATTTCTTTCATAAGTTTAAACATTGCTATGATGAGTGGAAATAATGCTGCATTGGACAGTTGGCAACACTGATTTAAAGACATGCCAATATGAAATTTAGGTAGCTGTGCCAGGGAAATTAATTACTGGTATGATGCAATGTCCTAAAATTGATAGTTGTTTGTACCTTTTTTGCCACGAGTCTGAATTTAGTTAGAATCCAAAAATTCCCAGTAAAGTTGTACTGTGGAAACCAAATTGCTGACTGACGAACAAATGGACTAACTATAGGACTCTATTGACTCCACTGACAGGGCTCAAATATTTTTTGTTATTAATCTAAACACCAATGCAGTCCCTGCAATGTTTTGGACACCATATTTTTCACATTCATAATAGTTTTCAGAATTGTAAATAACTTCAGAATACTAAGTACATTTTTTATGTTAACCAGGGTGAGGGGGAGATGAAGTTGGAGCATAAACAAAGGAATGACTTTATTTACTCATGTTTAAAAACAAGTGACTGAATAGATGATCATCAGTATTTGAAACCATTTTGTTTTTCTCTAATTATAGGCTATGTTCCTCTAACCTCACAGCCTGGTTTCTAATCTCTCTACTTGCCGAGAGGGCAAGAGACACAGGTAATAGCCCAGAGGGCAAGAGACAGGTAATAGCCCACAGGGCAAGAGACACAGGTAATAACCAAGCCTAATTGTTTTTATTTCTCTCAGGGGTCGTCATGTAAACAATATTTAGTTATGAACAGAATGTGGAAAGCGCCACAATAAGGTCACTTCAACACATGCTACATTAATATTCAAACTATCCTTCCTTTCCTATGTAGAGGCCATACAAAATGTTTGGAACGGAGGTCAATCAGTTCTGTTTGCCATCATGATTTTGACACAGTGGCCAGATGCATGTCAAGGAGGATGTCACTCTTACAGAAAAAATTACCTCAGAAATGCACATTTAACACATCCTAACCTTTGTGCATACTTATTCCCATAAGCAATATAATTACATTTTAAAAAATGTACAAACTAACAACAAAAATAAACACTATAGTTTTATCAGCACACAAAAACAGAATGCAACCTAGTTTACCTAACCCCTTACGACTGGCAACAGGTGTGCCAGGCAAATCAGTACACAACAGACATTAATTGTCCACACAATAGTATTCAAGAGATATTATAATTTTCATCTGTAATCTGCACGAGAAAAATAACAAAGTTTTTATCATTTGGAAAACTCGATAAATGATGGGAAATGAAGAGAGAATCATCTACATCCCCAACCATGCAAATCTTTGCTTTGAAAAAAATGAAACTGAAGAATTCCAAAAAACAAGTGCACATTTTGACCACAAGACTGATATGTATATCAAGTTTCAAAGGGATATCTTGAACAATTTTGAATTTTTGCTACGGAAACTTAATTAGTTTGATTGATTAATGGATGGATGGATGGAATGATGAATTACACAACTTTTCTAAAAATCCAAATGCACATCTACATTACTAGTCTAACAATGTGCAGAAAGTTTCATAGCGACATTTTTAATGATTTTGTAGTTTTGCTCCAAAAAGGAATGTGTGAATGATGGATGAAGAAATGGATGAAAACATTCAAATACTGATACTAAACTAACAAGTGTACCGAATTTCATAGGTGTCTTCAATGGTTTTAAGAGTTTTGACCTCCGGGAAAAGAATAGCAAAAGCCACATTTGGACCATTAATCTAACGTGTACCAAATTTCAGATGTATCTTGAATAGTCTTTTAGAGTTATGCTCCAGAAATGAAAGTGTAAATGATGTATGGAAAATACACAAATATATGAAAACAAAAATAATGAAAAGGAAGAATTGTGAAAAGCAATAGGCATATCAAAGCCACTGGTGTAATAAGTGTGCCAATGTACACAGAAATAATCAAATTCTAGAGTTTTGCTTTGGAAACTGAATTGTAATGGATAGAAGATGTTAAAAATATTGAAACAGAAAGACTGTAAAAATAGCAAAAGGCATATCTAAACAACTACTCTAATATGTGGAGAAAAGTTCACCAAGATATCCAAATTGGATTTGGAGTTGTATCCTGGAAACTAATTTGTGGACGATTGTTGGATGGATGGACAGACAAATGAACTAGAACATTAAAAATACTGAAAATGAGGAATAGTGCATAGCAAATGGCACATATGTACCACTAGTCTAACATGTGTACCAAATTGCATAGGCACATCTGTACCACTAGTTTAAAATGGGTACCAAATTTTATAGGCACATCTGTACCACTAGTTTTAACATGGGTACCAAATTTTATAGGCACATCCATACCACTAGTCAAACAGGTGACCAACTATTATAGCACATCTGTACCACTAGTCTAACATGTGTACCAAATTGTATAGGTACATCTGTATCACTAACTGAACATGTGTACCAAATATTTTCGAGATACCTTGGACAGTTTTGGGATTATGCACTGAAAATGAATGTGAGATTAATGAAGGATGGATGGACAAATGGATTGAAAGGTTTCCATCACCTGCCAACATTGCTGGACTGGGTAAGAAGATATGCAGATTTCTTCAGAAAAAAAGAAACAAAAATCTTTAGACATCTACTTTGGTTCACGAATGCCTTCTCTTTGGGAAAGTGTCTACCATCAATTTTCTGTCACAAACACACAAATGGGAACCATACCATGTCCAAAAATTTACAGAAAATACCAAAACTGTCATAACATTATGAGCAATCATACCTAGTACAGATATCAGTGAATTTAGTGAAATGTTTTGTTACGATCCCAAACATCAAAATGTTTACATGTACTCTACAGTTGTAGCAGGTAAGAGTTTTCTTTGTTAAGTCAAAGTTAATATTTTCTATACAATGGAAGCCTCTCTTCAGTATCTCATCCGATCACAAGGCACTTATAGGAGAAGTGAAACTGATAAATTAAATTAGACTTACAAAGTCCGTGTTTGATTGTAATGTCATGTACCCCTCAACTGCCATAGTGATTAAGTGCCAACCTTTAGTACTACGCACTAAGTGGGACAAATGATGCTTCCATCTGTATGCTCTCCCGACGTACCAGTCACATGATCAATGTCATCTCACTTACCCATACAAAATCATGAACAGGAATCCGCCTGGCTATGACACAAATTTTAACAAGGAATCCATGTGGATTTTTCCAAAAAATTCATAAACCCGGTCATGCATGAGCAGGACACATAATTTAAGCACAGATTTCTGGTGCTTGACCATGAAAGGATTCTACAACTTGACACTGTGTAGAAATCCTGCCCAAGACATGGAATTGAAATGGCTTTCAGTAGCAAAGGCAATTAATCTTGATCTAACACCAAAATGTGAACTTAAAAAGCTCACAGAAAGAAGGGAGATGGATTTTTAACTTATAATTTTTAAGGTTTCAAGTTTATGCATTGAACTACAATGATCATACAGGTTCCTACATATTTTTGCAGTCAGATTGTAAAACTTGCAAGATTTCAAACAATATCTTTAAAGAAATTGTAAAAAAACCTCAAATATTGAAGTGTATTAAACAAGAAAAAGATATACAAAGGAAAAAATTTAATGATTTATTCTGTTACAGTACCTTAGAATTTAATTTAACAAAGCTGCATTGACTGTATTATTTTTCAGTTTTTCAAGACAAAACTGAATTCCTCATTACAACCCCTAGTGAAAATTCACTGAAAATGTACTTATTTCACCCAAAAAAATGGTATTTCACCAAATTTTAGTGAAATTTCACTGAAAATTTGCCCAAATTTCTGAAAATATCAGTGATATTTTGTGACTGAGATGTCACTGAAATTTCACTGAGATTTTGCCCAAATTTCTGAAAATATCAAAGAGTTTGTGATTGAGATTTCACTGCAAGTTCATTGAAAAAATAGCAATGAGCAACAGACTTCACTTATATAAAAAAAACTTTATTTCATTTTACTATTATTTTTTGCTTCTTGTACATTTTAAACAATTTTCAGCAAAACTTGTATTTCCCACTTTTGATACCTCTAACTTTATTGTTTATTGATATTGTTTATTTTTGAAACAATAACTCCTTTCTATATTTTTTCTTATGTTTCCTTTTTGGATAACTTGAAAGTATAACTACCCTCAGACAAGACTGTTTACTGTTTTAAAGCAGAATTCTGCTTTTTTCCTGACCTGAATCTGAATTTTGTTGATATGGACTTTTCTTCATCTCTATCAAATTTTCAAATAATGGTCTGTCAGGTCCCATTCTCCAATGATCCTTATAATAGTATTCGTACAGTATATTATTTAACAGATAATCACTGTAAAAAGCTTTATGTTTGGTCAAAAGTTTGTACTTGTCCAATTATTATTTGCATAATGGAAACTGATGGGAATAAGCATACTTGGCAAGCACGGTGTTTAGAATCTTTTAGTGGGACACTAAGACAAATAACGATTTGAAAAATGTGTGGAAATGAGAATGGCTTGAACGCAAAGTCAATGGGAATGTAATAGGTCAATTTATAAGAAAACTGAATGCAGGACTAGCATTTTGCAATTTTTGCCATAAAGATTTGATCTATTATCTACTCTACAGTAGCACGTTAAATGAGAAGGAATTGCACCTGATTTGGAAGTTATGCAATTCCAAACTGATTCCTTCCCAAAATTTAAGAAGGGACAACATATAAATCACCGGTGGGGAAGTGATGATATTGTTGCCAGATACCCATGCCTATCAAAGATGGTCACATCTCTGCAGAGTTTTTTTATGACCACAAGTAGAATCATCCTTCAAATTAACATGAGTGGAACATAACTATTATTGTTTATATTAGCAAAATATTCTAGTTGTGTTAGAATTCTGATGAAAATCAGTGTAATTATATCATAATAAAAATTTTAATGGCTGCTTTTGGATCAAAGGCTCATTTAACTTCAAGCGATCACAACATCATCACAGTTTGTACATTCAAAAGTCCAGTCTACAGTACAACTGTATCTCATCTCATAACTGTTGTATAATTTTGTTTCATTTATACTGAAATATTACTATGGCTAATGAAAAAGTGCTGAATAATCTGTATCCATTATTTCATTATTTGAAACCTTTTGAAATATCAGTGAAAAATTACTGAAAGTTGAGTAAAACAGTCTTGTAATTCTGAAATGTCACTATTTCAGTCAAATTTCACTGGTAATTCAATGAAATTTCAGTGAAAGTTTTGGTAAATATTTTAGAGATCTCCCCAAAATATCAATGAAAATTTTAGTGAGATTTCACCAAAATTTTAGTGAATGTTTTGGTCAAAATTTTTATGACTTTACATCTAAATTGCAGCAAAATTTTAGAGAAATCTCATGAAAATTTCAGTGACATTTTTTTAGAGCTCTTGCCCAAATTTTCTGAGAAATCACGCAAAAAGTTTCACCAATACTTGTGAAATGTCACTGAAATTTCAGTCACATTTTCACTAGGAACTTGCTTATTATGATACATGTTCATGTAAATCTACCCACAATTACATGTATATTGCAACATATTCCATATGTAAGATGGTGCAAAATTAACAACATGAAGGCCCCTGATGATACAGAAATAAACAAGGCAATAACAGAAACAGTCAGTTATGCAACAGAGATAGTTAATATGAGTTTGCAAAAGAGATTAACGCAAAAGGACTTTTTATTTTATGTGCTGAGTCATGTTTAATACATATCCATTTATTAAGACTGTTGCAGATCAGTTTTCGTTTGCACATTAAAAAGAATAAATACTGCATTGACTTCTGTGATATATCTCCTCGACAATTTCTATAGAGGCTCAATATAGCTGAATTTATCAGTTAAAGGTAAAACATAGTTATATGATATTGTTAACTTTTACTGTCATGTTGGCAGTGTCCAAAAAATTGCTAATTTTACAGGAAATAAATTATGCCCGCTATAGAAACCCTTGTCTTTACCAAGAACCCATGTCTGGAATAAAATCTCACAGACAAGGAATCTTTGTCTACATACAATCTGTGTTTGCACAGAATCCATGTCATTATTCTTGGAACATATAAAAATATGGGTTTTAAAAACCCATACAGGCCAATTTAAATATTTTGGTCAATAATCGACCTCTTAGCTATATGCAGATTTCTTACTTCCATGTGAATTTGTCAAAGACTGTAATATAAGAGTGGCTTTTAATAACCAAACTCCATGACAAATCCATGCCCTAGCCAGTTGGTTTATTTTGTATGGGTAGGTACTTATGGGGTCAATAAACTAAAATCAAACATATATACAGTTAGTAAATCTAGTTTAATTTATACATTTTGTTACAGATTAGGGTAAAACTGTATAAAGCAATGCAAATATTCATGCATATTGTCAGCACAAAATATCAGAGAAAATGATGTATTCATGGTTATCACAGCAACCAAATATGGCTATTGGACAGAAAAAAAAATTTGATGACATAAAGGATATATTTACACCAAATATAATTATCCAAAATGTGCATACAGCCACTCAAACCTTTGTATACTCATATCCCCCGTTCAATATTTCTGAGTCCAAGATGAATGACTGAAGTTATACATTCTAGCATACATTTCTGTATGTTGCAATTTTTTGTTAATGCAATATTACTGCAGTGTTGAATTAACCACAAAATGTTCCTGTATGAAGTACATAATGTTAAATGATAAGGAACAAATACTACTCAACAAAATGAGAAAACTATCATTACCATAGTTGCCACAGTGATCAATAATAGTCTTCCAAAGGATATATGAATATACAGAATGCATCAAAACAAGAGTATCATGAGCAGCACACTATCAGCTCAACCTGTACTTAACAGTCATCTATTATGCCACTAGCAGGATACTGTTTACCGAAGATTATTGACCAACAGTTCACAATGACCTGAACCATTTGGTCAAGGTATTAATAACCTTACCATGACCAAGACCTTTGAACTTCGGACCCCAGAGTCTAAAAGCTTTTATATTACGTTATGTGCAAGCCATCGACATGGTTTGGTCGAGGAATTTACTATGGAACAAAAATTCTTCTCCAAAAACCATGTTTCTTTCAGTTGAAATTTTATCCCCAAAATGAAAATCAATAGGCCCATTCCTTACCCTAAGAAGCCTGTTCCCCATTAATAATAATAATAATAATAATAATAATAATAAGAATAAGAATAAGAATAAATCAATAATAATAATAATCTTATTTTAAAGATGTAGCTTATTTGGTCAACAAACCAATCTTCCATTAGGCCTTCTACAATTATATGTGCATGATGTACACTTTAAGTTGTGTCTTTACTCAAAGCTATTAAAAAAATTGACCAAGATCCTTCTTAAAATCCTTGGATGAGTCAGCTGAACTTATGTAAAGTAAATGGAAATCCAGAAAAGGCACAACTCTTTAGTCTTTCTGTAAAATTCAGAATTGGGTTTAGACGAATATAAATTGTTGTTTGAGATAGATCCAAGTTTATAAATATGATGAGTTCTCAGTTGAATGGAACCCACCTAAAATATCTGCTACAGAAGCATCAAGAATAACCCTAGCTCATCTTTTTGAATAGTTGTCTTCCTTGTCTCAAATGCAAGCCATCCTCATAGTCTGGTCAGTGTAGGTGCTAAAGAACTCAAGATAACATGTGGCAACCATTTTCCTCTGTAGAATCACTACAACCATGACCACTGACCCCAAAATTAATAGGTGTCATTCTTTTATTAAATGCAAGCCATTTATAAAGTTTGGTCAAAGAATTTGGTATACAAGTAATCCTGATCTCATAAATGAGCAGGTTCAAATCCAACAAATGGAACAGCTCGGAATCAGCTACCATAGTGTGAGACTCTACTGGTAGGCAGTCCAAATCTTTACAGGACTGGTCCAATGTTTTATTTAAATTTATTTAAAGTTAATGTTATATTTTTATTTTTCATAGTGATAAAAAGTAAAATGCCACAAATGGCCAACTTCAATGTCTTAACAGTACTGCATTACAGATGTGGGTTCTTTTCTAAACTACAATATGGACCTGTGCACAAATTAAATTAATATATGAGCATAAATTGCAACTATTATATTTGTACATAAATAATTCTACTAAATATAAAGATAATGAATACCATTAAAGGTCAAATTTTATCAGGTCAAGAATCCACAAACAAATTGTACAAGAAAGCAGACTTGTTATTTTTCATCTGCAAAGTAATCTGAAATATACAACTGAGTCAGTTGATTCTGTGTGTGTGTGTGTGTGTGTGTGTGTGTATGTGTGTGTTAAAATTTTAATGTAGCTTTAATAATTTTTCAGTCATATTGCTACAGTGTCTGCAGTGTGGCAGTTTATAGTATGTCTAGCACTGGGGTATCATGCTACAGACATGTAGCATGATGTCCCACCCAGTCATATTATCCTGACACCAGGCCAACCAGCCCTAACGCTAACCTGTTAATGCTAAGCACCTAGTGAGGCAACTGTTAGTACCATTTTTATAAGTCTTTGGTATGACTCAGCCAGGGTTTGAACCCATGACCTCCCACATTTGAGGTGGATGCTCTTACCAGATTTTGCAAGCAAATAAATGATTTGAAGGTTTTGTTCCGAAGTGGCTTAATTATTATTTGTAACTGAAATACAACAAAGCTAAAGGTTTGATGATGTTATGTGTGCTCACAAAATCATCGGTCAAATCCATTTACAACTGGATGTACAACCTATAGACACTCAACACTGATTTGTCACCAGGGGTCAAAATCTTAGTTACAATCACAAAAGCTGTAGAAAACATCAACACTGCACAGGAAAATTCATTTTAAAGTGATTTATGAACTTACGACATCTTGTACAGTTCAATGTATATCTCCTTAAAGGATGCCATTGCAGCTAATGACATAAATGAAATTCCATATACTGGTATCAAGCTTGAAGAAATACAATATTTCTGTGAAGGAAAAACTTCTTTACATAAGGTAGATATATATATATATATATATATATATATATATATATATATATATATATATATATATATATAAGAATGGAAAGGTTTTTGTTCCTGTTTATTTATTGTTCTTTTAATTTCTTTTTCAATTTCATTTGTACTTAAAAGAATTTAAATTTGTGACAACTGCTGCTCTTAGTCCCCCAAAACTGCTGTTGGGCCACTCAAAATGCAAAAACTGAGGGTCCACAAAGTAACCCCGCTCCACTTTTATCTAAAGGGAAAACACTGTTTAAGATTAAGAGAGTGATTCAGTTTAGGAACTGGCAGTCTCACAATCAAAATGGTAATATGTTGTGAATTATTTTGCATGTGCTGTTTTTAGCATAAAATGTGGCATATAGAGTAAAACCTGTCTTGAAAGACTGTTGTTAATAGACTACCTGTTTTGAGAGACCAGATTCATCATGTAAAGACTTGTTGATTATATAGTATTATGACCTGTCATAAGAGACCACCTGTCTTGAGAGTCCATTATTTATTGTCAGTGTTTAGGATTTGGATTTTTTTTATGTAGCTTTAACAAAATTTCAGTCATCTCACTACAATGTTTGCAGTATAGCAGTTTATAGTGAGGTCTAGCACCGGGCATCCTGCTGCAGACATGTAGCATCATGTCCAAACCAGTCACATTATCATGACACCAGGCAGACTGATCTTAACACTACCTGCCTAACGAGGCAGCCTCTAGTACCATTTTTACAAGTCTTTGGTATGACTCGGCCGGGGTTTGAACCCACAACCTCCCAATTTTTTATCAGATGGGATTGTTTTTCAAGACAAGTTCTACTATACTTGTAATCAGTAAATGCTGATGCCATTTTCAAGACTGCCACATAATGATACCTAAGGCTGCCAAAGGACATCCAGTTGACAAGTTTCACTCACAAAAAAAAATGCTAATTTTTAGTTGCAAATGTGTTTGTTTTACTTGCAACTTGAAGCACATATATTAATGATGTATAATGGTGAATATCATAAATTTCTATCACAGCCATACCCATACCCGTGACAGTGATGAAAAGCAGCTGAAGGGTGACCCTATCAGAGATTTAGCTGGAGTGGAGGGCAGAGACAGCAAACTGTCTACTTCAATATCATGGGGCAACTTAACTGGGGTGAAGCCAGGACTGCTTCTGTTGAAGAGTAACTGAAAAAAAAAAAAAAACTTTCTTGTATTCAGAACACAAATGGACATAATAAAAGATTCTCAAACAAGAATTCTATGAAATACTACGTATTGCCTGCCCTATCACTGCATCAACCAACATGTGGACTAAGTGGGCCTGCTGTAGCTCACCTGACTTACATAACAGCTGACCATCTCACTAATCAGGCTTATGTAGTATTGATAATGTAAGCTTGATCAAAGAAATAAGGTCGCTAGTGTTGACAAGATGAGCCAATCAATATATGATCATGTCCTTAATATGGAGGGGTTGGGGGTAAACTAATTTAAATGACATAATATTTACCTGTCGCTTCTGCATTTCTTACCTTTCTAGGACAGAAATTTCCTGCACCTGTGTAAAATTCCATCCTGCCTTATGATGGAATGATGGAAAGTTCTATAAAGTTCAGAACTAGACTATCAGACCTATTATTCCCCCCCACCCCCAATTCCATAGGCCCATATTCATCATCCATTTTAAGAACACAGACTCCTTGTGAAGCATCAATGTGAGGTTGGAGGAGGGAATCTGGCAATAGTGACAGATATATTAAAATTGGTTTTACACCCCATCCCACCCACCCCAAAACTACATTTTAATATCAGTAATACATTACCTGTTGCTACTGTGTGGCTGAATTTGCCAGTATGAAGGGAGGATGATGGCCTCTCAAAACTGGTATAAAAAAGGAGATACATGTGTGCATGTGTTTGTATGCGTATGTACGCACGCACGTGTGTGTGTGTGTGTGTGTGTGGACTTGTGCATGTAAGGGGCCAGGATTGTACCCTGTAGCTTGCTCCAGAGACCAAAGGTCTCAGTGTAGAGGGGACAACTGACCACCCCTTACATTGCTTAGCAAACTCTTGGCCCTTTGTTATGTGTATCTATATTGTGCTTAATTTTTTTCCACAACTGTAAACTGTAAGGGTCATTTTGTAAACAAGCACATTGTATAGCTAATTTCTGTCTATGATTGTAAAATTATATTTGAAGGTAATTATCAATTGTAGGTAAACAAGTTTACTTGGATTTGAGTTCAGGACATTGGACTTCCCCTCATAAATTCATGATACCTGTCAGATTGATTCACTAAAGTTTAAGTAAACAGATGTGACCTTATTTACAGTTTGTAGTAATTTTCCATAAAGATGACTATTTTCAGACAATGGTAAATTGCAACATAGGTCAAGTGGGGAGGTACATAAAGCTATTTACATCAGTATTACTCATTCCTATCTTAACCCATTCTATCCTGTTTACCAATTTCAACTGCAGTGCCTGGTTCCTGAGAAGCAATTCTAAATACACTGTGGTAAAACGGAGCATCATACATCAGCAGTAGCAGAAATTGTGATGACCTTCACCATGTTTACTAAAAATGTTGTAACAGTTATTTCTTTTTTAAAGTATATAAAACTATGTATCTCTGAAAAGGTAATAAAATCTGCAACACAGTGATATATGTTTTGTTAAAATTTACCAATGTACATTGTCACAACTGTATTTTGAAATATGGCTTGAAAGAAAAAAAAAAAAATTTAAGAACTTACCATGATGTTCAGTGAATCTTTTCTTCATGAAGATGAATGAAATGCTCCAAATTGTATGGGAATAAAATAAAGATAATTCTATTTCTAGTATTTTGGTCCAAATTTGAAGTTTCTAGCACTGTTAGTTCAAAATTTATAATAATTTTAGTAAAATTGCACAACAAAACACTTGGAACAATTTGTTTAGTTCACAATCTAGAACATGTACTTCAGCATGCAGTTTCTCAGGAAAACTTGTCCACAAATTAATCCTAGAAATCTTTCAGTAAGATAAAGGTAATTAATCAGTACAATTTTTGTCCAAATTTTGAAGTCCACATCATCACTATGTCAGTAATAATAATATTACTTTAATGGTGAATAAAAATGTCCACATCACATTGCAAAAACGTACTTCATTTTTAAAACTGTCAATTCTACATCAGTTGTTGTCTAAACATCAGCTTTTAAGCGTTTATACACCTAGTAATGTGTTTTCCCTGGCATTCAGTATGAACAGACACATTGCATTCCCTGCAACCAAATTCTGTCACCCCTCTTCTCTCTCCAGGTTGAGCGGCCAGTGAACATTCATGAGAGGTTTTTTTCTGTCCAACATTTTTTCAATGGTATGTTGCACTGTTACTCTGGTAGGCTCTGGAACAAGTGCTGCAGCCTTTCCAGCTCTAGTGTCACCAACCAGAGATGCAACTAAGTCCTCCAGATAGCTCTGAAATGTTGGCCACATAATTTTGGCTTTCTCTGGATTTGTGTCCCATGCAATCACATACGCATTGTACGCTGAAGCTTCCATTAAGTAAAAGAAAATTCGACGCCACCATTTTTTTGACCGGTGATGAAGAAGACAGTACCCAACCATCTGGTCACAGAGATCTACTCCTTTCATGTTTTGCTGGTAATCCAACAGCATTTTGGGAACTTGAACCTGTTGCTGAACAGCCATACCAGAACGTCTGTTTACAAAGCCACGTGATGATGGGTCATGAAAATTTGACAAGACACAAACAGCTTTTGTATATTGCCAAACACAAAATGTAAGTTCATCCTTCTGTGCGACTTTGTATTCATGTTTCTTCATTTTCAGCTGTTTTGGCAGCAACTCTTTTGGCAACCCCTTCCTGTTGTCATGGACTGTTCCACAGGCCATCACCCCTCTAGTATGCAAGTCTCTCAATAAATCTGTGCTCGTGTAAAAGTTGTCAAAATAGACTGTCAGATTTTTTCCGAACATGTGTGAGCAGAGATCCATTACCACTCTGTAAGCCAGCCCCTTTTCTTGCCCATCTTCTTTGCCAGTGTATACCTGGAATCTGTGCATGTAACCAGTTGAGCTGTCGGCCATATTCCATAGTTTCACCCCCCATTTTGTTGGCTTTGCTGGGAGATACTGTCTAAAAGAGAGTCTTCCTTTGAATTTTATCATGCTTTCATCAATAGTTGCATTTGTTTTGGGGATGAAATTTGATGAAAATCTCTGGTCTAAATAATCCAGGTACCATCTAATTTTCTTCAATTTATCTAGTCTTCCCTCTGGCTGAGGCTCTGCAGCTTGTTCTTCGTTGTCATGGAGATGCAAGTATCTCCAAATCAGATCAAATCTGTCACGAGACATGATTTTATTAAAGAACGTGACAAATATATACGTATTTTGTCGCCAATAATTATGTCTTGATGGAAGACGAATTATTCCCATGGCAAAACATATGCCTAAAAAGACCATCATTGTGGGAACATAGACTGGCGTCCATCTTAGTGGCTTTGGGGGGGGGATTTGCTCTACGCTCCTGTTCAGCGTAACGGTTTGTTTCATCAACAAGTTTTTTCCAGATTAAATCATCCCAAAGCAATTCAAAGTAATGTTGTGCATCAGCTTCTTCTGGGTGTTGAACAGTTGCCCCTTCTATCAATTTAAATCGTGGCTGCAACCGAGGAGAAAAATCATCCTGGACCCATTCCTCTTGAAAGCCTTCAAAGTCAGCTTCATTCTCCGAATCACTGTCGAAAAGTGCATGAAGCCATGCGTCATCTCTTTCATCAACTTGATTCATATCTAACCCATCATTTAAGTCAACATTATCATCAGAATCATCCAAATCGTTAACTTCAATGTCGCTACCTTCGCTATCAATATCCATGTTTACATCTGAGTTGTCGTCCATCATTTTATCAATCGATTTTCAAACCAACAATTTCTTTTCCAACCACGTTTTTTTTTAGAACTTCACTGCGCATGCGTGCTTTAACCATTTCCTGTGTTGGTGAAGAAGTACACAAGTATTTGTGATGGATAACACGTGTTTCTAGAGACGCTACACACATACTTCCTGTTGACCAAGTAGGACTTGAACCATAGTAAGTCTCTCTGCTTTGGATGGCGGAAAGATTACAGTCCTCACTCTCCTTGACTTGTCTGCTGCATTTGACACTATAGACCATGATATATTACTTCACCGTCTCCAGCATGTATTTGGCATTCATGATACGGCCTTACTATGGTTCAAGTCCTACTTGGTCAACAGAACACAAATTGTGTCCGCAAATGGAAAACACTCCAGCCCAGTTGAACTATGCTGTGGTGTTCCACAGGGGTCTGTTCTTGGACCTGTTCTCTTCATTCTATACACTCAGCCACTCTCAAGTGTCATAGATCATCATCCAGTGTCTCACCAATTGTATGCTGATGACACCCAAATATACAAATCTAGCCATCCAGCTGAAGTTGAAGCTACCATCCAAGGCGTAGAGAGGTGCATTTCCGATGTGAAATCATGGATGACATGTAACAAGCTGCAGATGAATGATGATAAAACTGAAGCCATTCTGATTACAACACAAAGACTTTCTCATTCACATCCTTTACCTCAGACAATAAATATCAGCAACACCAACATTAAATTCACACAGTCAGTGCGAAACCTCGGTGTCACTCTCGACAGTACTCTCTCGTTGCACCAACATGTCATGAACATATGCAAGGCTGCATATCTTGAGCTGAGACGAATCAGCTCCATTCGCAACTATCTTTCAGTTGATGCCACTAAAACACTTGTGTGTTCCTTAGTACATTCAAGACTGGACTATTGTAACTCAATTCTGTCTGGTTCGTCTCAATATCTACTTCAGAACTTCAAAAAGTTCAAAACACAGCTGCTCGAATCATCCTTAGAGTACCACGATCAGAGCACGCCTCTCCCTTGCTCTGTACCCTACACTGGCTATCCATATGATCCAGAATTAAACACAAAATTTGTTCTCTGTGCTACGTTTCACTGACGGGCTCCAGTCCAACATACCTATCTGACCTCACCCATGTGTACACACCTGCAAGATGCTTACGCTCCTCTTCTGACACTCGTATTCTCATCATTCCCACTATGAAGATGAAATCATGTGGACAACGCTCTTTTGCATACCAGGGTCCAGCAACGTGGAACGAATTGCCCACTGCACTTAGACACAAAGACACAGTGATCTCATTCAAGAGCGCTCTTAAAACTCACCTATTTCAACTGCAAGAACAGACTTAAAGACCCAATAATGTATCCTTGCCTTAAATATTTACAGCATATTTTCTGTTTCTACTTTCGTGGTGTTTGTTTTTAATTTTGTAATCATATCATTATATATGTTTTTTAAGTGTTGTCAAATGTTGTAAAGCGCTTAGAGCTTCTAAAGATTAGGCGCTATACAAAGTCCTCATTATTATTATTATTATTATACGTAGTAGAGTATGACCGTAGTCGTATTCAGGATAAAATGGGATACTACAACCACAGGTGTATTCAGGATAGAATGAGGTATTACGCCTGTAGTCGTATTCAGGATAAAATGGGTTAACATACAAAGTAAAATCAGTCTTTCAGTTGTGTTCAGTTTTAGTTTGAGAGAACTTATTTAAATTATTCATTGGAATTACAAAGTACTCATTGACTTTAAGACTAAATCACATTTTGGAATTATTTCGACTTCATTCAATGACATTCTGGATTATTCATTGTGATGTATCAACACTGTTGGTGCATAAGCACATTTAAGACTACTGGCACATCAGCACATTCAAGATTGGAATTCATTAGGAACATCACTGGAATTTATTCGCAATGCTATATTTTTTGACTTGTGATAGAAATTTTTATGTCTATTTGGGATTTAATTCACAATACTGTTAAGTTCTTTTTAAATTTTCACTTTGCATTCTTGGGAAATAAATTACTTGTTGAATTTTATTAAATTTGCTGGTTTCTGTTCTTTTCTATTATTTAGTTTAAGACCTTTGAGTCGTAATACCTTATAAAACTTTTGCGAAAGTTCCATGACCAAAGCCGAAATCAGATATGCTACCAGGATTTTATCTAACTGCACGTCCCTCTTGTCACCAAAATAAGGGGGGAATAGGGAAAAAAAAGGTAAAGGAGAGTGATGGCAATAGTTCCAGATTTATCTAACACTTAAATATCGATCTCTCTTTCTTCCTATGCTGCTGTTAAAGCATATATTGAAATCAAAATCCTCAAAAGATGTGTCTTCTAGTTACATAAACATTAATCTGTTGTTTCAGAATTTAATCTGCCCCTTATGTGTGCACGACTATTGATCTGTGCTGAGAATCCTCTTTTGCAATCTTCTGTCTGAGGGACATATGCAAAGCTAGCTTAACCAGCCTGAATAAGCTGGGATTCTGTTCTTTATTGTTGTTATATACAGGTACTGTCTCTTGGATATCTCTACTCCAAAATAAGATTTTTCACTAATGAGATCTGCCAAAGTTTCACCTTCTTGAATCAGTGCTTTGCAGACTAATAATGCCAGATCTGCTGGAATCTGCTTGTTCTGACAAGTATTCTGATCGAATAAAATCCTTACTTTTTAATTTATTTTTAGATTCTTATTTATTCAGTCTTAACCCTATACAGTTTTGTAGCACAAGATGTCTTAGGGCTAAATTGTTTGAGAAAAGAAATAAAAATTGCTCTCTACTTTTAAATTGCCCATATTTTAATTAGGCTTGGTATTCTGCATTTTCTACATTTAATTTCGAAATACAGAAGAATAGGGGCTTGACAGGATGCTATCCATTTTTATCTATCAAACACATGCATTGGACTCGTAATGAACCTCATTTTCAGGTTCAAAATCACTTGCTGGCATTTCCATTAACACTTTCCAGTTCTCATCATTGCTATAATCAGCCAGCATCTGCCAAACAAAATTATCATCTCAACTCATTCAGCACTGGGGATTTTTTATATTTTCACCTGAAATATGAAATTCATTTTGGAGGTTAATTCTGAATACATCCAAATACATATGCTTCCAAGGGATTTTTGTTTAGCTGAATGCCTAGTTGTGTTAGAAACGTTTTTTTATTGGCTATTTCACTTGCACATGTGCAGAAGGGTAAAAAAATTAGTTGGGAGTTCTTTTTTTTTTTTTTTCTCATTGGACTCATCATTTTTATGTCCTGGCCACTTGTTATCCCATACCTCAAAGTTATCGTACTTTTTGCCTGTCCATTCAGACCGGTCTGCGTTAGATCTCAGGTCAAAAGGTTTAAAATCTGGACACAAAATCTGGTTCCAGCAATCAGCGAATTTTTAGTGTAAAAAAAAATTGGGTCAAAAAAACTTAACGTGTTTCCCTCTGTATTTTGTCATGTGAGTTGAAAGTCCACATTATTTGGTATCATTGTAGAGCTACATCAGTCTATTTGTCTGTAATACTAAACACTCTGGCGTATCTTAAATGACCTTGACACTATAGAGCTCAGAAGTAGGGTACAACCTCATAATGCCTACAGGCAGCAATGGGGCTTAATGAGTTAAGGTGAGCCATGTTGGGAGTCAGCCATTTTGGATATCCTAGGTAACATGTATTTTACAAAAAAATTTGTAAAACTTCCTTGATGAATGCAAGGTTCAAACAATGACAGAAATTTGTTCTAGGGCCCAATGTGTGAACTAAATTTAGTTTCACAACCATTCATGCTAAGTACAAAGATGTGTAAACAGTCACCTACCTAAAACAAAGGGCAACACAACAAAACCTCTACCTGCAGTGTGATTTATGTGGTGATAAGCACTTTAATGGTTAACAGCTGAAGAAAAATTGTATATTGTGCAGAGTAAACTTCTATATGCTCAACTTTTGTCGGGGTTTGTGTATATTACTACTCTCCAAATGTAAGAATTCATACAAATTTTTCATTATTTTGCACACTTGTGCATCCTGGCAGCATCTGCACTGAATGGGGGAGCAGAAGATCAGGCCACGAAACAGCCCCATAGTCTCTCTCCAAACTTGACACAATTTTGGTGTCCTGTCAGCCTGATAGCCTTGGACATAAATTCTGAGGTAAAAGGCTGTAAACTTGTTTCATCACCTTGTCAAAAGCCCCAATTTCTTCATTCTGCACCACCTGACCCAACATGTTGAATGAGGTGACATCTCTTTGGAGAAGACATTAGAGTCCACTAGGACTGACAAGAAGCCATCACCCTGCTCTTGCTTGAGGGAGAAGGGACTTTGTGACCATGTCTCTCTTGGATATGACAGAGACGTAGGGGTATAGGGTATGACTCACTCTCTGCCATCATTGTGCTGTGGACTTGGAGAGGGTGTTGCTCCTCATTCACTGATGAGGTGGAAACAAGGTGGCAACTTGCTCTCAGCCCTAAAATTTCTTTCCTTTGGAGGGACCTGGACCTAATCCTAACAGGCACTGACTGGGTTGAATCAACTATCTGGGGTCCAAGGGCCTTATAAGTCTCCAGAGACTGATCCCATATACTTCAGGGATCGGGGAATACTCTGCACCACCTAAGACCTAATATTTTTCTTCTGAGACCCAAAGGATTCAGTCAAGGATTCAGCATATTCTACTGATGAGGAAGAAGGTCCTTTCCTCCTCCCATCAGAATAAGGGAATCTACATTTGGTAATGTCCAACCATAAGCAGAAAAGACACCCATATGTCCTTTGGCAATTCGTACATGCAAGACATGTGGGACATGTATCCCACTGGGCATTTTTATGCCTATATTTTCCCCCACTAAGATGGAAGATGACTACTGCACATGGGCCTATGATATGGGGTCTGGGTCTGTGATAATTCAAGTTCTGAACTTTCTAGAACTATTCGTTTCATGGGAGGATGGAATTTTTATATAAAAAACGAGAGTAATTTTCATCTTGGAAAAGTAGGCAATGCAATAGCATCAAGTACTATATAACTGATATTAAAATCCATGGATCTTGCTCATAATTACATTCAACAGAGATCTTGATGAGATAGGCCTACTTACCAAGTTTGATCAAAATCCTATCAAAGGTACACAAGATCACCTCATATATAAGCACAGGTCTCACTCATAATAAATAAAACTTGTCAAAATCTGGATAATATTAGCCCTTTTTTATCTTAAGTTTTTTTTTCACAATTTGTCTGAAATACCATCTTTAAAGTGGTAAATAGCTCAACCTATCTGATGCATGATCACATCCTTAATATGCACAGTTAGCTTATAACAAGACTGATAAAAATCTAGATAATAACAAGTCTTTTTACCAGAAGTTTTATTAAAAATTATGCCTGAAACTCTGTCCCGCAACAGAGATGTTGATGAGATAGGCCTACTTACCAAGTTTGATCAAAATCCTATTAAAGGTATGGTATCTAGAATGGGTAAAACTGCAGACACAAGATCACTGCATAAATAAGCACAGGTCTCACTTATAAGCCTTGTCAAAATATGGATAATATTAGCCCTTTTTTATCTTAGGTTTCTTTCACAATTTTGTCTGAAACACCATCTTTAAAGTAGTAAAAAGCTCAACCTATCTGAAGCAAGACCAGATCATTATTATGCACAGTTTGCTTATAATAAAATGCCTGAAACACTGTTCCATATATGGTCAAAATTTCAGCCCGTCAGATGCAAGGTCACCTCATTAATATGTCCATATTTATGTTCATAATAAAACCATTGAATATCTTGATGATATAAGCCTATTTACCAAATTTGTTGCAGATAGATCAAAAATAGTCACTCAAGTGTCAATGACTCACTTAGAATTGTACACATCTAAGAAAAATAGTCACTCAACTGTCACAAAGCTCTCTCTCAGAATTATACTGATCTAAGATCAAAAATAGCCACTCGAGTGTCCATGACTCTGATTCAGAAGTGATATAGATCAGAGTAACAAGTGCCACCATATGTAATATATAACAATTTAATCAGTTACATAAACAAAATTAAATTTAACAGTACACTTTCCCTCAGAAACAGAGTTACATTATTTATGTGAAATTCAATCAGCCATTCTGTTATACCAATAAACAAATTTCATCATATAAAAGAGTGACTGATCGAACTGAAATTGCCAGTATGTCAGCATCAACTGGTTCTTTCTGGTCCTTTCCAAATCGCTGTTGGTAATGCCAAAAAAAATAATGTGTGACTTTCCTACTACTGCACTGCTTTTAAAATTAGGGTGGATAGTTTTTGGGGGGTTTTTTTTGTAAAAAAAACATTACATATATTATAATGATTATTAAATATAATAAAATTAAGTTCTTTAAGTACTGGGAAAAACTGGCTCAATTATATACACAAATCAATTTCGGAATTTATTATTTATTTTTTAACCCTGGTGAGAAAAGGTGCTAGGGTCAGCATCAAAAAAGAGAGATGGTCGGATGACCAGAAAGACATATTTGGGGGTGGGGCCTGATCAGTCAGCATTGCTGATTTTCTCTCTCTCTCTCTCTCTCTTTCTCTCTCTCTCGTGCCTCTTTGGGTCACCAACCATCTTGGTTGCAGACTGCACTCTTTTCCACTATCGGTACAGGTATGGAGCTATTTTTTTCCTTCAAATAAAAATATAAAACCCAACCTAAATAAGTGTCACGTTTTTTTTCTTCTCCTGGAATCAAATAATATTCCCACTCTCTTTTACATAAGATATCATCTATTGAAATTCAACAAAACTAAGCTCTGGTCATTTTGCAACATAATACATATACACACACACCCTACCAACATAAATTAATGTCTTTTTAGTGGCTACTCACATTCTTAACTGGAACTGTGACATAATTAACTCTCTTAGATAAACCATCACATCCCACTAAGGGCTGTAAATTACAAACTGACTATGTCAGCTGACACATGTATCTAATGCTAACACCATCGATTCTCGGTTAAAAAGAATTCACAACTTAATTACACAAACGAATTAATGGACTTCACTCCTTGTCCTAACTACATTGTGATTCACTGACATATATTTCCAGGCATAGTAAAATTAATTTGCAGCATGCAAGATACAAATAATTTAAGAAAAGTAATTAACTTCTCACAATTCGTATCAGAAGAAATGCATGAAATTCCTACAATACATGATTTCTATTACATACAAAACCACTAAATCCAAACTCATTCATACCAGCAAAATACTGTATGACATTCTTATAACACATGAATCATATAACATTCCAGACCACTAATGCATGATTATTTTCAAACTCAAGGAAAAATTGAAGCATGGATTTAAAATGAAAAAATTCAACAAATAATTAGAGACTTACATCAATGAACATATTATATGCAATTGAGACAATACCTCTGTGCCTTCCTGAGCCCTCACTCACTTATCATCAGACAATTCCCTCAGTCTCTTCTCTGGTTTCAGGTCTCTCAAATTTCCAGACCCACTGTCCCTTGCACGATTTATCTAACCAGAATACTTTTACTGATCTTGGAGCCAGCTTCCCCTTTCAGTAGAAAAACTTAGACTAATATCATAAGGGAGATCACTTTAAAACCTTGAATTTTGTCTGGGAAACAACCACCCACCTTGTTTAGCTTAGCCAATCAGGCTAACTTTCTCTAACAGCCAAAATTTGAACACTCCCATCAAAGTCAGAATAATCTTCTCTAGTCTACCTTGAATTTTGTCTGGGAAACACACACCCCTTGTTTAGCACAGCCAATCAGGCTACTTTCTCTAACAGCCAAAATTTTAACATTCCTATCACAGTCAGAATAATCCTCTCTAGACTGCCTTTATTAATAAACTATTCTGGAAAATGTCATTTATGATACCTGTTTCAAATGGCTCAAGGTTTCCCAAAATTTTTGTTATGGCTTGTCTCAACCCTGTTATTCCCTACACTTAATCCTACATTGACATATCTGTCAGACTGTTATCGAATGGACTCAAACTAAAATTCAATTCATGTCGCAAACAGAGCAGATCCCATCCCTCGCAGTCAGCAATTTATTGCAAGTCTAGCCCATAATTAAAATCATTTGTTTACTTGTCATACTGACCATGACAGAATGTACTGTGAAATTATCTCTACAAAATTTTGTACCAATACGTCCTGTATATCTTTAAAACTTGGTATGACAAAAAAGCGTTCTTTTACTGGCATCCTGCCAATTCTCATCAACAACCAGTTCTTATCATTGTTTTTAGAAACAAAACACCAAGACACAGTGTACTGGTAACTAACCATGGGCGTAAGAATTTTTCATTGTTTCATTATTTCCTTGTGCATTTTGTTGCAGTTTCGAGAAATTGTGCACTTTACACATAACCTACAAATGTATGAAAAATTGTCACGTTTTGGTTTGATTTTTTTTAGACTGTTCCATCCCTGACATATGAAGTATGGACTTGTATGATCAAAATCTCTCATGGGTTTGATAAAAGGTAAGATCCACAGATATTAATGAGCGATCTTGCATCTGATTGATTGAACCTTGTTACCACTCTAGAGACTATTTCTGATCCTATTCTGACAGAACTTGGTAACTAGTAGAGCTAAAATGAATAATAAATTTTTCTAGTTAAATATCTGTTGAACGTATACGGACAGAATTGGAAAATTTGACATTTAAAATTCACCCTTTCTTAACTGTTTACTTTGGTCCCTGAGGACCCCTATAAAAATTCCTGTGCATATTATCAGTGATTTACAGTGAGTGAGCACTGACCTAAGATTTCACAAAGTCCTCTTTTCAATACATTTTCTCTTGATCCAAGTTTCTATTATATTCAGCATGTGCCTCTGCTATACCTAAATGCCTCTTCAATAACAGCTGAAACAGAAGTTCTAGAACACAAGCTGGTAATAAAAATTTTATGGAAAATATACTGAAAATGGGACTTGGTGCAAGTCTACAGTAACCTTACAGACAGAAGTTTCTCCTTACCTCTGGAGGTATTTTAGAGGGAGTCACCATCTCACAAGTATTCTTTAGTAGAGACTTGTTTTCTAAAGATGGCAGCTTGGGTGTTTTGACTGGTGTAACATCTGTATGTAGCACCAGCAGCTCTGACCGTTTTGCTGGTAGCTTCACTGGAGTCATGGATGTACACTTGGCGGTGTAGGTCATTTTGCGCCTACGTGGTTGCTTTGGCTTTGTGGGAGTACAAAGACTTGGAATACAACTTCCATTATTCATTTGTGGATCATTACAGCCTGTTAAAGATACTTTGGGTTCACAACTAGCTGCAAAAACTGGACTACTGAAAGAAGTTAACAAAGTCTCCAGTTTTCCGCTTCTCCCTCTCAACTCCCGATTAGAAGCCTCGTCTTCATACCTATCCTGAATATTGACAAAAAAAAACAGAATACAACAGGAATTAAAATTCATCAAACCCACCATATTTCTATTAATAAATGTCTTTTTCACATTGCAATTTTCTACAACAGGATGCCTATCAGAACTATAAACTGAAATTATCTTTTACGAAACTGCCAATGTACTGTTGATTTTTTAAAATGCATGTTCAGTTATAAATCCATTATAAATTAACTCTCTCAGGATTTGAAAAAAAACATTTACGCTGTCTTCGTCCACCCATGATTTCCTTCCATTTTCATACATATGCAGGATGAATCTGCTTATAGTTTGACTATACCTCCCCATTTGTTTGTACTCTCTGCCAATTTCAATAACAGAAATCTCTAATGTGATAAAAAGTGCACAGAACTTAGCCAATTCATTCACTGATTTATAATTTCTAACCTGACTGTGATCAGAATGGCCCTAACAATGGCATCCTCTATGCCTTTCATGCTTAACAATCTTTCCATACAAATACAGTACCATACACTATGGTCTAGTCTATTTTCCTCAGACAACGTTGTGACATAGTTCATCTGATTCGTTAACTGCCAGATAATTCTGTAAATTACCAGAATCTTGAGAGTTTAGAGTTACATCCCTTTGCACACATGAACACAGAAATTACACCACTTGTTAATCCAAGTTAAAGGCAAATTTGTAGTTGTCATTCTTTTCCTTTCCTTGATTTGACACTGTAAATATCGGAAGCAGATGACATATTATTTCCTTCTATGTATGTACATAAGTAGTTGTACAAACACCCCTTTGCTGAAAATGGACTAGTCCAGGAACTGGAAATGACTGACAAGCAGGTTAGTCTTTTACACTGAAAACTACCATTTGGAATGAAAAACGCAGATGACAACAGTATTAGGGCCCCCCTGGGCATAATCAGGTTTGAAATTTTATGCATCTTTTATCAAATTTGTGCTTTTCGTTTTGTAAATCAGTAGGGGGTAGAAACAAACGGGGAGGTACAGTCAGACTATAGTATCTTCCTATTTCAGCAGCCACTTACTACCTGGAAATGTACCAGTCTGGCAAACTTTCCTCCACCAGCATATTCAGCTTTATATTCCTTGGGAGAGCAGAAAGAGGGCAGATATTTAATTGAAGATGTACAGTAGCTTAATTAGCCCCCATGGCAGTAAAGACAATGAACATGTTGTTATAGAAATTTACTATACGCAGTTTCAAAAATAAGCCAGGATGCCAACCCCTAAGCATAAAAACAGGATTCCTAGTATCAATTTTGTGGAGTCTAGGCAGACCATTCAAATGGATAACAACCTGGTTAAAAATAATAAACCAATGTAATCATATTGTACCTTCCTATGAACCTGTACATACTGATACAAAGTTGGAAAGATTAAAATTCCACTAATAATAAACCGTGAACCCATTCCTCCAATTAAAGAACCGTGACGTCCTTGAGCATATTCGGCCAAAACAATAACCAAAAGCATTGGTCATCATGAATAAAATTGCATCTTTCTTATTTTCTTCATCTCTGTCACCATTCTTCACCTAATGAGTCAAATCAACTGGTTACTTGTAGACAATTTTTTTTTACACAGAGAAACAAAATCAATTCCAAAGGCACACCATATTTTATTTCACAAGGACATAATTAAGAACTGTTTAGTTGCAATTTCTATGTTCTGTCACAAAGATAAGTGTATCCAGTAAATGGTTTTTCAACGAAATTCTATTATTGTACATACTCCCTTATAAGACGAGTCCAACTGCAAACTGCAGAGACCCAGATCTGCTGGTGTATGATGCACTGGAAGATCTGGGTCTGTACAGTTTGTTAGGAGTAATCAGTAGAACAATGATCATGGGCCCTGATCTGCAGGTACATTATGCTACAGCAATCAGGATCTATGTTGACTGCAGTTTGATTCAGCTTAAAAGTGAGTATATACAGTAAATGAGCTTTCCAATAAGTATGTCATGTTCAATAAAGTTAAATGCCACCTTTCAATCTAAAAGGAAGTATGATGCATACTAACTGGAAAGAATGTCTTTAATCACAATTTAATCATAATTTTATGATTACTTGTGTTGTTTGTTCTGCACATTATAGTTTAAGCACAAATATTCTATACATTAGTTTTCCTAAATCAAAACATGGAACTAACTTATTAGTGCTTATTCACACCACTCTCTTATATATATATACATATGAAAAATAACCAGTCTACAGTAAAGATGCCACCGGGTACCCAGGTATTTGGGTACCTGCCCGTTGATAATAACCTGGGTAATAAAATGAACCAGGTACCCTTAAAAAAAAAACAATTTTCCAAGTTCAGATCAACACACAGATTACGATTAGTTCGAGGGTCATATTGTGTGCGCATTTATTCCTCATCACAGGGGCTCACATGGATGCATACAATTTATTTGTTATACATGTACTATGTAATATTACAAGAGAGGATACTTCTCTTCTTTCTCGCGCAACCTATTTAAGAATCAATGATGATATTTCAAACTAGACCGTCCTAACTTCGTGCTCATCCATGGTTCGTGTGCCATTTTTCTCATGACTTAAACACGGTTGTTTTGAGATCCTGATTACATTATGGGTTAATACCATTCGTCAACAGTGACAGTAAGTACTGATTAAGAAATATTTGATGAAATAAAATTTAAATACGTTCTACAGTTCAAATAAAAGAAAGCACAACAGAAATGTCTGGTTTAACTAATGCCATTTTTGCCTGAAGTTTATGACCCTGGAGAAAGTGTTAGCTGTTCAAGTCAGGGCCGCTGTTCGCATATTCGTTTACTGTACAATTTTATTAGCAGGAAACCCAAGACAGATATTTTTGTCACCACAAAGGTAACACAAAACTTGGTTACCGTAATGTGCACTTCTTGTACCATGTTAGGAAAAAATGAACAAAATGGACAACAATAAAGAAAGAAATTTTTCACTGAAATATTTAAATATAAGGGAAAAAAATCTTTGTTATTTAATAACATTGAAAACAAAAATCTAATAAAAGTTCACCACATGTGTAAATGTGGTAATTTTTGCACGAATTTTACATGAAACAGTTCCAACAGACAGGATTCTTGAATGTGAAACCACTTGTCATAGATTCATTCTATTGTGATACTACAAAGGTAGTGGACCAGTCTAAATTGAAAGTAAATGGCACCAGATATCATTAAAATAAACCCAAAACAACAAAAAAATACCCACAAAATATGATGTATCAATGTGACTGATGGAATCATTATGTGACTGAAAAATGTCAGAGGAGAGTGATTTTGTTTGACTTTAAAACATGTTGCACCAGACCATCTTTTAGGGATGAACCGTGGCAGTTCAAGGATAATACAACAATCATCATTTGCAGACCACAACTATTTGCAAAAGTAAACATGTAGACTAATTAAAGTGACAGGGTTATGCATAAATAATTTATCAATTTCTTTTGTGTCTTTACTCTTTTACTAACTACTAATCCACATGAATTTAGCTGATTTGTGACAAAAATTTAAACTTCAGATCCAGGTAAGTAGCAAAAATAAATGTACGTTTTCCATACAGTTTTCTGAAATTATCGCATGTAATATATAGATTGCTCTTTTTTTTGCTCAGGTTACACTTTTGTTTGCCACTTATATTAGTAATAATTATGCTTATACCTCTCTCTGAGGTTGGCATGTGTGAACCTACAACAAAGCAGTTCCGGTTCACATTTAATACAATTTCCCTTTGATCAGGTACCTGGGTAACCGATCCTTAGGACTGACATGTACCCGGTAGAAATTTCCCAAAATTTTGACATCTCTAGTCTACAGTAAGTGATCCTGGTTGTTTGACGTAATGTGCCAGCTAGGGACAACCCAGCTGCAATACATGTGAGCTGGAAACAAGGTTCATGTTAGTGGTGCTTTCCTTCTGAAGTAAGTGTAGCTACTAAACTGGCCATTTGTATGACCAGGCAGCTATCCTGAAAATGGGTGCATTATGGTGGGTGATAAACACATACTCCAATGAAACAACCTACTTTTTTTCACTATCCAAAAATTTCAATAGCTTTAATGACATTTTAAAAAAAATTCTCAGTGTTTATAATTATTTTAAGATCTTTTTTTTGGTAAACTGAGTAACTAGTTAAGATACACCAGAAAAAACAAAACTGATCTCATTATTTAACGTGACACTTAATTTGTGTTTCTTGCAAGTTATGCTGAAATTTAGGCTGTTTGTTTTAATACGTACTTTCATTATTTTCAACTGAATGTCTTCATAGAATAACACAGAAGTATTACAATTTTCCAAAATAAATAAGAACCAATGCACTTTGAGTATATAGCATATTTACAGCTGTGTTGCATTGGGGAGGGGGTCAAAATCATTAAGTGATGAGCATGTTTTCATTGATAATCATCAATGAAATTTGCTGACATTGAATGCAACTAACTCTAATGTTATAAATACCTGTAACTGCTATGCAATTTTCCTACAATATATTGTTCTGAGCCTGTGATCGGCAATAGTTTTCCTCAGCGTAACTGTTCCACCTATTGCAGTGTTTGACCTCACTGCTGTGACCTCAATAAGGGATCACTACCAGGTCATTGCTAGTTTTTACATACAGCAAGGGTTGAAATGAAGTTGACTTGCCCATATGAAAATTTAGTGATCTGAAATTTTTCATTCTAGTTCCATCATTCTATTTATTTCAACTGTTGTAGTTGAGATTTTAGTTATCAACCAAAGTTTGTGTTGTTTCATTTATGGTGATATTCACCACTGTGCTATTATAATCAAGATGATACTTTCAATTATTTTAATTCTTCAATATATTATTTAGTTACATAATTACATCTGTTATTATTGAGCGTGATTAAATTTCTGTAATAAATTGAGGAATCTAAAATCAGAGTTTGGTTCTTCAATAATTTCCTAGGATATGTATGCGCACACACACAAATATCTGTAAGCAATACAATTACAAATAATTACATCCACAATCATGACAGTCACATATACACATGCTACAGAACGATGACACAATACTATATGCTGAATATATGAAACAAAATTTTTATCACCACCCTATTGTTGGAGTTATCTGTCCTCGTCCAAGCAGAGCTGTCTCCTGCTACCTCCGCCACAACAATAGGACTGATCTGTTGACTAATGGTAAGCATACTGGCTTCAATATCTGCAGGCACGTTGTATCTCTTTTTTCCAGATCCATTGCTAAAAGAAGAAAAAAAGATGTAGGATGCTTTCTGTCAAAATTTATAAAAAGAAGTTGTGTTCATTTCTTATGAAAAAAAAGATGCTTGCTACGTTTGATAATGGATCAGCATCATTGTACAAATTTTAAATTTAAAGGGCTTCCAACCAGGATGCTTTTTGTAAAATTTCTTCAAATTATCTTGAACAGTTTTTGAGAAGCAATTTAAAGGGTTTTTTTTATTTTGTCTTTAGTAATGGCATTTGATATCTGATAATATATTAGCATAATTTTTACATTTCCGTAAAAATAAAAGGTCTTCATAATAAAATGCTTTCGGTCAAATCTGGCTTAATTCTGGATGGTGGTTTTGGGGAGAGGGCCTTCAAATTTCTTCCTATTTATAAAAACTGCACCCATTTTGATGGAACTCGTCAGCATCATTGGGATAAATCTGAAAGGCCTTTATGCCAAGATGCTGTCAAATCGGACAAAATTCTGTATAGCAGTTGTTTAAAACTGTTATAATTTTAGTGTGTGTGTGTGCATATGTGTGTGTGTGATTTGGATTTTTAATGTAGCTTTAACAATTTTTCAGTCATATCGCTACGATATCTGCAGTGTGGCACTTTATAGTGATGTCTAGCACTGGGGCATAATGCCGCAGACATGTAGCATGATGTCCCACCCAGTCACATTATCCTGACACCAGGTCAACCAGTCCTAACACTAACCTCTTAATGCTGAGCGCCAAGCGAGGCAGCTGTTAGTACCATTTTTGAAAGTCTTTGGTATGACTCGGCCGAGGATCGAACTCACGACCTCCTGCATCAGAGGCGGATGCTCTAATCACTAGGCCACCAGAGCGGTATAATTTTAGTAATGGTGTCCATAATACCAGCTCAGCATCATTTGTACATATTAATAACAATTTGAATGATATTTGGTTTAACGCAGCATAGACAAGTTAAATATTGTACCTTCTGGAGAACACTGTTAACTTGCATGTACAATAGTATATATAGCTGAATGAATGGTATATGGGAGATAACCCAGTGTACAATATAATCTTCTGCAATTGTGGTCCTGTCCATATGGTTCTGGATGATTCAGACCCATTTCCAGTGAGTAAACGGTGTGTAAATTATACACACGTTTCACTCCGGATCCTTGGTTTTTTTTATGCCCCTGCAAACTTTCAAGGACTGTTTTTACCAGTCAATTGAAACACGACGACAAATTATTTTTTGTTTGCCTCATTGGTAATTCATTTTTACTCAGGCTGAAAAAGCCCATATACATGCATGTCCCTGTTATGATTTGGTCCGTGATTGTGGTGGAAAGGTGAACAGCCTACCAATATTTTTAGTGATGAATGTAATCAGCATCTAAATGTGACAGGTTAAAACAGACATTAGCACAGAATTGGCAAGGGAGCAGATTCCAACCAGCATGAATTCTTGTCAACATGTCTTAATTTGCATGGGGAGTAAATGTTGTCAATAATTTCCTTTCTGACAGTAACAAGCGCATGTTGGACATAACAGTTGTTTTGCATCTGCAAAAAGTACAATGTGGTGGATCTGATTGTTAGTCATCTCTGCTCTAATACTTGGATTTGTTCTAGATTAGATTTTCCTTTCAGGATGCAATTGCACAATCTATTCTGTTTTGGAGACAACACCATAATGCTTTCAAAATTTAAGTGATGATATGAAATACTGTTTTAAAGCATTCATGCATACAAAACGTAAAGTGTGGTGACCAAACTGGGTCCTGCATCTAATAGTGCAGCCTGAAATGGCATAAAAGGCTGAATTAAAATCTGACAACTGATATTTTTATCTTGTCAAGGATGAAAATGGCATATGAACAGATGACAAGTCTATGTCTGTCTGTAATCGGCATACTGGAAATACAACCACAATGTCAACACATAATTTAGGTCCCTCTCCACCGCCCCTTTCTGCAAAAGGATATACACCTCTTCCCTTAATTTCACCAGATTGGACCGGGGAAAGAACATGGGGGTTCTTTATAGAAGGGGTTGTTCCCAAACCTGCAGCAACATCTGCTCAAAATAGAAAGGACCCACCCATCATTTGTGATGCTTGATCAAGCTTCCAAAGAGAGGCTTACATGAACATCTACAGTAATGTTTTGGCAGAGGAATATATGGCAGGAGAGGGTGCAAGTCCCTAGGTCTGTTTTCCCCCTCCTTCCTTAGGAAAGGAAGGTGGGTTAGAGAGCTTCCTTCTAGTGGCTCTTTGGCAACCTTTTTGGTCAAATTAAGTCCTACACAGCAGTCTTTCTTTTTCGAATGTTCTGAAATTTATATGAGCAAAATTAAAGAGATGGTAATAAAAATTACAAACACAACTTTTTATTGCTTTATTTTTTTAATGTAAAGCATAATCCATATACTGGTGAGCATAAGAAGTAATTAGGTGAAAAAAAGCATAATGATTATGCTAAAAGTGTAATGGTTGGCATGTATGTGGATATAGGGAAATGAAGCTGGTTGGGTCCAAAGACTGTAAACAATATTGTAAAAGATATAGTGACTGATGTCAGATACTGTTTATGGTTGCTGTGTGTGCAATATCCATGTACTATGTCAGCTTCCTTGCAGTACATCATCAGCAATAAACAAATTGTGTTTCAAACAGACTATAAAATTTAGTTTATATGACTGCATCTAAAGCAGAGAAATTAGGTTCAGGTGGGTTAATTTTATACCTATTTTTCACCTGTTTAGTGATGTTGTAACTGTTCATTATTTGGAAAACACTGTTTCAAGCTGAACACTAATTTCCTGCCATTTGTTTTGATGCATAACATAGATGAAATATGGACTTTATAAACAGAGGTGAAACAGGTCAGCATTATATTCCAGTTATTTTACTTGAATTCCTTCAAGGGGCACCTTGGCAAATATTTTGCAGTATTACATAATGGCATCAAAAGTCATTAGGTTTACACCAGTAAGTGGCAAGGAGTTAAAGACTGTCTTTATTGCATCTCCACACTCATGATTCTAACAATGCATGTCTGATAGTAGTCTGCAACTAATTTAAAAACAGTTGGACAAGATACCTAGTAAAAAATTGCTGTTGTCTAATAGCAAATTCTTCCTGGATGTTTACAAATGTGGCTGCTGTATAGACATTTTCTTCCTTCTTTAAAAGAACCCTTTTCCCTCTATGAGATGCTGAAAGAAATAAAGTCTGGAATGATAATCTGCAAATTTTCATTGAGGATGATAAAATGAAATTTTTTTCTTCAGAATTGTACACTGAACTTTATACTACTTGGATTCTTGTTTCTGGTATCACACAAAGTACTGATGTGATGAGGTTTCCTGATTACCCTAAAGACATAACTGACACAAAATAGGAATTTTGTTGTTTTTTTCACAGTACACCAAATAGCCTATAATAATACTTCATGTTTTCAAATTATTTTCATGCATTTAGGCAAATGATTATACTCCTCTACTGTGGTGCTCGTATCTGGCAGGTTATTAAACTGACATACATGGAATTTTAAAATGAAGTGCACAAAGCATTCACATATTTCAAGTCCCATGTTTCCATGCAATTATGAAGGTGACTCATTTCATTATGCGTTAACTTCATTCAAGTACTGCATCTTTTTCTCTCTGTCATATTATGAGTCTGGGGAAAAAATGAAGTTGGGGAGGAGAAACAAATTTTAATGATGCAAGACCTACCTTCTGCACAGTTAACCTTTCAGGGATGGAAATTAACCTCATCCATATGATTATTTATCCTCCCATAGGATGACTTTCAGGAGGGTACCAGAAGCCTGCCCTATGACCTGGTGCATGCCCAGAAATCTTGATCTCTTTAAGGATGAAGACCATTGTTGGAACATCAGTAGCACTGGAGGAGGGAATCTGACAGTAGCAATAGTAAGTTCTGAACTAGTTTTCCCCACTACCCCCCTTACATTTTAATATCAGCTATAATATTACCATTTCCTACTGCACAGCTGAATTTGCCAACCCCACCCCACCTCCACTGAAAAGAAAACAAGGAAATACTTGTGCTTAAGGCATGAATGTCAACCACAATAAGCTGGTGTTTCCTCAGACCATCATCTGTGCCATGAAAATGTCACTAAAGAAAAATTTACCTTCACTTTCATGTGCCAAATAATGAAAGTGAAAGTAGAAGGTAGGGTGAGAACCCCAAAATAATGCAAAAATTCATCACATCCTCCATCAATGAATGAGTTAGATTGGCACAAATCTCAATGTCTTTAATTTCACGAGACAAATATCCTATTGGCATGGAACCAGTGAGCTCTCTTGACAGTCAGTGCAATCCACCTCAAAACAGTGGAAGCTGAAATATCACTGGTGAACACTGTAGATTGAAATACCTGATCCAGGCAGGCAATATAACAATCTAATCTGATGGCTGGACCTTTAGAAAATTTAAGGCTGTTGGTAACAGCTGCCCTATAGTAGGGAATCTGCCATAATTAGAGCAGAGACCATTCTGTGAGGACTACCTTCCCCTTCTTGAACCAACTGTCTACCAAAATACTCTTTCTGCTGGGTATGTGGCAAACTCTGAGGATTATCCTTCTGAGGTTGACCAGCGAAGGATTTTTCAAACCTCCATGCAGAGAGAAGGTATATATGTGCCTCCTTGTCTTCTTATGGATACTACCACGGACAGGTTGTCAGAGAAGACCATCAAGCAGCAATTACTTATTTTGTCAACACACTACTGAAGGACTAAGAACACTACCCTCATTTCTAAATTGTTGATATGAAGGGGAGACTCCTTCCAGAACCAAACTGAAGAATCAATCCTTCCAACTCCAGATGAGTGCCCCACCCAGAATCAGATGCATCTGCAAACAGATAGAAGTGGGGTTCTATGGCATGCATAGGTACTCTGGCCAAAAACTGGTCCCAATTTGACCACCAAATCAGGTGATGATGGAAACGCTGATCTCAAGAAATCTGAACATTTGGAGGATCCCTGTGCAGTTTTCAGTTTGCATAAAGGAGAAGATGGAGAGTGTGCAAGTGCAATCTGGGAAACCAGATCCGCTGCAGAGTTCAAGGTCCCCAGAAGAGAAAGAAATAGATGAGCCAACAGTGCAGTCTTTGTCCTCAGTGCCTCAAAAAGGATCAGGATCTTGTCCACTTTGTCCCATGGACATGGACTAATAATCTGATCATGAGGAAATTCCTCCCTAGATAAAAAAAAACTTGAGATAGAACCAGCTCCAGTGGATTGGATAAATGGCCTGGTTTGATTTTCTGTTTGCTGTATCACCTTCAGAAACTGTGGTGTTCGAGATAAGTGTATACATTTGGCTATTCCACTCTTTAGGAAGAGCAATTACTATCCAATCCTTTGGATCAAGGATTGGCAAGACAAAGGTTGGGATTTTTGGATTCCAATAGGTCCATCATAGGTCAATCTCGCAGGAACTGAGTGAAAACCAAGGGATAAATAGACCATTCCATTTGAATTAGTTCATTCTTGTGGAAATATGAGTTAGCCAATACATTAAACTGCCAGGGATACGTCAAACTTAGACACAGATTTGTCAGTGAGGACACCACTTTGGAAAATCACAAGCTACAATACAAAGGTCTCGGGACTTGTTTCTGCTTTGTCATTTGTGATAAGTCACCACAGTGGTGTTCTCAGACTATACGAGAACTCCATTTCCATGTAGGTTAATCTCCAATCACCCATGAAAAGCTTTTCATTTCAAGAATATTGATATGTAAATAATGATCTGAGAGGGCCATGCTCCACTGATATCCTGAAATAGGAGACTGCCCCACCCCAGCTGTCTATGTTTTCATCTGTACAGATCATGACTGCCAGAGGTTGTACTCAGAGGTATCCCTAATCTGAGTCCAGTGAGGTTTCCCTACTTTTGAGAAGGTACCTCATATTGTGCAGGCTGCAAAAGTTGGTCCAATGGTTCAAAGGCTCTTCTTCCATTTGGACCAAAAGATCAATGTAATGGAAGGTCAATAAAAGCGACCTTGAACTAAGATGTCCACTACTGCACTGAGAAAACCCAGCTGGCGAAAGAGTTCTCTAGTGGGTGGATTGTTCAGTATATACAAAGAATCCACCAATGTACTAATTAAATTCTCATTCCTGGACAAGACATACCCTGTTTACTTGAATATTGAGCTCCAGACCTAGATGACCAACATCTTGAAATGGTACAAAGTCAGAGATGTCCTTGCTGACAAGGAAACTGATAATGAGAAGGAGGTTAACAGTGAAATCATGTCTTGCTCCACGAGTTAACTAACCTGCTAATTTGTAGCCTGTAGTTTTTGTAGGTGAACCACAGGATTTCTGAAAGCCATTTGAATGGGGACATGAAGTCATGCCTGCTGCAAGTCCACGATGAGTATGTAGTCTCCCCCTATCGACAGCATTTAAAAACCACTCTTACATTCCAATCTTAACCCAAGAGCATCAAAAAGTTGACTGAATGCACTCAGGCTGACAACTAACTGCAGATTGCTGTGTTTGTAGCTGAAGAGCACTGGGCAAAGGAGGAGGTGCACTGAATGTGATACCAAGTTCCCCGATATGTCATTGTAGATCTTCCCCATGTGGCAGCAGAAGATTGGAGCCTTCCCTCTACCATGATTTTTGATAAGGAGGGAGTGAAAGTGAAGTCATTTGAGATAGGGACAGCCTCAAATACAGAAATGCTGATGAAAACAAAACACCCACTCTTTGCCTTTTTTCACTTCAGTTCAGGAGAACTGTGGTTTTTGATGGTTGTAAATTCAGTAGGACTGCTTGTCAGTGGACTATGCTCTAGGGATTTCTGTGATCTTTTGATTGCCTTCAAATTCCTTCACTGTAGCTGCAACTGTAAGTGATAAAAAGAAGGCATCCTTTGTGGTTTGTTTGTAAATTCCATCAACCTGATCATTAAAAAGTGTCTGTGGATGCTCGGGACTTGTAATTGACGATGTAAGCAGCCCACAATGACAGCAACTCTGTCAGATTGTGAAGGCAATTGAAAGTAGATTCTTCCAAAGTGAATACCTTATTTTCGCGCATATAAGACACACCTAATTATAAGACGCACCCGTATATAAAACGCGGGTTTTGACGATTTGTATAAACAAAAATTACATAAGACGCACCCATATATAAGACGCAGGTTTTGACGATTTCTGTAAACAAAAATTACATAAGTCGCACGCGGCCTAGCCATCTGCTGCACTGAGCAATTTATATCCAGTGGTTTCCTTTCCTTTATCATAAATGAAAATTTGTCAAATGTTTCGTCACCCGTCGGATGTAAACAAGGCTTCATTACCATTTTTAGTTTAGATCAAAGAATTGTCTGAGGCAGGACCGCAATGATTATTGTTTATTCTTATCTGCCGCCATATTTTCGCGTATATAAGACGCGTCTTATACAAAGTTTTACGTACCCTGCACCCAGTTTGGTCTTGCCCATGGTCTACATCTGTGAGACAAAACAGCAGACAATATATGCAGGTGTAGTACAAAAAGTGTCCTGCTTTATGACCTTGTGACAGCCTGTGCAGAGTTACACGCTATAACAAACACCTGTAAAAGGGCACATGTGGCCTTTACCAGTAGAGAATTGGAGTTTCAGTATTAATACTTACTAAGTGGATGCCAAATAATCAATTCTAGTAACAAGTTATCTATAGGAAAGTCAATTTTTGACTGCCTATATAGGTACAATCACTACAGTATCACTTACAATAACTATGAAGTGGATACTATGAGTAAACCATGTATAGAAAACTTTATTTATCCAACCATGGTGGAAAGCTATACAGTAATATAAATGAGTTTTTATAGTACACAAAACCTGCACATCAAATATCAATGAAGCATCATTACTGACACTTATGAATATCCATTGACAGACATTACCTGTAGAATAGGCCCACAGACAATCTATACAATTAAAATCGGTAAAACGTCACATATATAACTAAGAAGTGGATGCTAAGACAATATAATAAAAAAATCCAGCAGGCATAATGAAGTGGACATAGCGGAAGTTATACAGAAATATTAAATGGATTTTCTATATCATGCATTAGACCTGCACTTATTAATTTGGTTATAGAAATGTGAGGAGATGCCATCGCAAACCATGCAGGTATGTACCATCGGATCCTAAGCATGAAGACAGCAAAGTGAACAGACTTCAGGTATGGTGGATGGAAAACAGCATGATGTATGATTAAAAATACAGAAAGAAATGAAAGCCCTACTAGTTACAATGCAACAAAAACGAGCAAGGCTAGATAGCGACAAACACCAGGTTCTATCTGACAATGTGAGCCTTAATATGACCTCTCAGGATAAAATTCTTGGTGTATTTGTAGATAACAATCTTACTTGGTCTATTCACATTAAACATGTTTCAAAAAAGGTTAATTCTTATCTTTGGCTACTGAGGAAAATCAAAACGTACATTCCTCAGTATAGGGTCATCTTTTATAAAAGTTATATTCAGCCATATCTGGACTATTGTAATGTAATTGGGGTAATACCTCTAATAATTCAAACATAACAACACTTTAAAGACTCCAAAAGAGGGCTTGCCATTTAATTCTAGATCAATGTATAGACAATTTCCAGGATGCAATGAATAATATAAAGGTTTAAACAATACATGAAAGAATATTTCTTAGAAAGGTCAAATTGATGTATAAAGTATCCAGAAAAGCCATTCCTGTCTGTCTAAGCAATATATTTCATCAAAGAGATGCTGATGGTACTCCAAATTTAAGGTCAATAAGAAGTAAAAATTACATTATACCAAGGCCAAAGAAGGAATTGTTTAAAAAAAAGTTTTCAATATACTGGTCCACTGGTATGGAACAACATTCCCAGTGACATAAGGCAGGCTCCTAGCATTTCTTCTTTTCATAATCAGTGTCTCCAATGGATGAAATTTTTAGAAAATTGAACAGTTCTAGTACAATAAATACCACCTGCTTTTCTGTAATTTTACATAATTTTCACAGTTGAATTTTTCAATACAGGATGATATTTTATATTTTATATATGTTTATGTTTTCACAGATACCTGTGCATGTGTTCCAGGCTTGATACTTTGACTTTTAAAATCACTTAATTATTTAGTGTCAAGCCTGATTCTTCATATCATGTTGTATATACTGTATATATTTGTATATACTGTATATATTATACAATATTAGTTCTGTAGCTAATTGAGTTACCTTCTCTAAATAAAGTCTTTATTATTATTATTATTATTATTATTATTATTATTATTAACACTGAAACGTTGTTGATGACAGAAAAGTGAAGAAAGTTGGAAATTTATAGAGTATGCTTTCCTTTGAAGATGAAATTTCTAAAACTTATTTAAGGTAGAAAACTTCAAAAACTGCTTGTATGTATTTTGCAGGGGCCTCTGTCTCAGACAGCATTCTAATTGGCACAAGCAGAAGTACTGACAATTTCACAGGATTTAGTGCCAATCTCTGCATCATGGGGAGATCACTTTATCTAACTGCAGAGATGCTCCCAGGATTTTATAGACCAGAGTATATGTTTGTTCTACTGACTACTAACAAACTGCACAGACCCAGATCTGCTGGTGTATAATGCATTGGCAGCTCTAGATCTCTTCAATTTGCAGTTGGACTCAACTTATAACTGAGTACTGAAGGTATGCATCTTCAGGTGATAACCATAATGTCTACAAAATTTCATGGTAAGCTATAAAAACTGGACTATGTGTTGTAGTAATGAGATTGTGTCATTCAATGCATGAAGCTACAAGGCAAAAAAGCACATTAAGAGATCCATTTGTTTTGACAATCTTGTTAGTAAAAAACTAGTACTGCAATTTCTGATCGTTTACCATGAAACTTTATAAATATTTTGGTCATCATCTGCACATATTGACAAATCACTTTCCTCCTGTATATTTTCTTAAGAGTTTTTTCCCTTTGTCTTTTTCACTATTTGCTTCTTTGTGTTCATCTCTGATATGTCTGTCTCAGCTTGGCTGAATATGGTACTTACAGTATTTCTGTATTCTGTATATTTGACACAAAAGATTTCTTTCATTGGATCGTGTTTTCAATATTGATATAATCTTCTTTCAAATGTTTTCACATTTGTGGAATGACTACATGTTCTGGTCAACTGTTCTATATGTCTTCTGCTCAGTTGGTGAAATGTTGTTTCTTCAGATACGTTACCTGATCATATCATAGGAGAGCTACTACTACTACTTCATAAATCAAGCCCTCCCAGATTTAAACTTTTTAGATAAACTAACAGTTATCTGCCCACCTAAGTGACAGTTACAGAGATACTGCCAGGGTGTGCAGTTGTGTGATTAACGCAAAATTTGTATGAATTCGCGCACTTGGAAAGTGGTGTTATGTGAGAACTCCCAGAAATTAATTTCAAGTCAGACATATGAAAATGTACTCGGCACAGTATACAACCTTATTCAGCCATTCACCCTTAAGGTACTTGAAGAAATGGTAAAAATATTGAAGCACTTGTCGCAACATGTATTTTGTCATAACTGTTGACATATCTGGTTTCTTTGGCTTAACATGAATGGTTGTTAATCTAAATTTGATCGGCACATTGGGCCCTGTAACAAGCATTGTGTTGAAGTTTGAACCTTGCATAAAGGAAATTTTACAAATGCATGTTTGTAATACGGGCTGTTGAGAAGACCCAACATGGCCGATTCCCAGTGTTATTAATCTATAGATGTCGATTTAGTTAGCAAATACTCGCTGATCATAGTAATGAAGGCAATATTTTTAAAGTCGGGAAGTATATCAGATTATATGATCTTGGAAACTATTAACACATTAACCCCTGGAGGTTTTTGTCGTTTTCGCCTGAAATGCGGGTAGGAAACACATTTTGGGGGCTATTTCTAAATACATCCTAATACATCGACCTACGAGAGATTTTCGATTAACCTAATGCCTAGTTGTGTTAGAAACATCATTTTTCTTTGGCTATTTCACCCGCGCATGAGCAGAAGGGTAAAAGTTGAGAGTTCTTTTTTTTCTTTTTTTTTCTTAACGGACCCATTATTTTTGTATTGAGGCCACTCTTTATCCCAAATGCCCATCTTATCCTACTTTTTGCAAAGGTTCGCCTGTCTGTGTGCAGTTCAGACCGATCTGTCTTAGATCTGAGGTCAAAAAGTCTAAAATCCAGACACAAAATCGGATTCTGACCTCGGGCAAATTTTGGGTGGAAAAACTCTGTCCAAAAAATTATGCTTTTCCCTCTCTATTTTGTAGTGCAACTAGAACATCCAGCTTATTTGGTATCATTGTAAAGCTATGCTATGGCAGATCAGGATCTTTGTTGTTTGCAGTTTGATTTACCTTATAAGCAAGTATATATGGTACTGACAGAGCACTTTGCCTCCACAGTTGTAGAGTTATTGCCCTTTATGTCTTGTAGCTTAATGTAAGACAGAATGTTATGAACACAGCTAATCCTGCAGATCGACAAGTAGCATACAGAAGACTGTCATACACTTTGTTAAGCTATGAGACAAAAAGGGCAGGCAATACTGCTGACAAAAAGTGAGAGATTTTGTTAATATGTGCATCTTCGAGTTATGAACATATTTATTTACCACAATTCATGGTAATATCCATCAACAACCACAGAACTAGTTATGATCCCACCCAGATCACAATGGTTGGCATCTCTGGAACTTGAGCCCCAAGGGCAGCTATAAAACTATTACAAGCAAACATTTTTGGCAAATTTTGACAACTAAATTTTTTTATTAGCAGCACTACTGTCACAGAAGCTAACTGAATATTTTATTTGATGGTGAATATAATGAATTCCATGAAATTCATTTAATAACATTCAAATGTTTTAGTCTCTCTCTCTCTCTCTCTCTCACACACACACACACACACCAGGTGTTGAAAACCAACTTCAAATGACAAATGACATTTCCAGAGAGTAATGATTCAGAACTGATCAGTGTTCCTATTGAATGAAAAGGATTTTCTGTTGAGAACTCTGCCAGCTTTAATGTACTCCATGTTTTGATTAAGCTCATATAAGTACTTCTGTCTCACTCTTCACTAATAACAATTGCTTACCTGAGGGAGAGTAGACTGGTCTCAATTTGTGTTTACAACTGGTGTTGGAACATTAGAAGGATAACAAAGCAAGCACTGGAAAACAACCTTTCTCAGAATCAAATTTAGGTTGTTAACAGCAGCTGCTTTTGTAGCGCTCTAATAGCTACCTGAGTAAGAATTTATTCTGGACAAGTAGAATTTACACAAAAAAATACACACATGCAAGCACACACACACCCACACCCACACCCACACCCATACATCAAAGAACCTGTAACTTCCAGAAGCTCTTTAAGTCTATTTTCCAGTCTCTCTATGTGCCGTTCAGTCTCCTTCAGGATCAGTGCCTGGAACAAAAAGTTACACTTTTAAATAAATAAATAAATATATAAAGTTCAATGTGTATTAAAATAGAGTATATTTAGATAGCGTTCACTAAGATTCACCAAAATACAGCCCTGAAAGGTCTGACCAAAACACATTTTCAGCAAAAGTATTATACTTGTCAATGCTAAAAACAGCAAAAATTGTGACCTTTTAAGCAAAACAAAATTAACCCAAGTTTTAAACTCTCCTGGTAAAAAGAAAATGTGATCTAAGCTTCCTTCTTTGTCCTGATTGGAACTGTTGCAGTCCATACAGGGCATATAAATTTCACTGACTCGCTGATCCAGGACCAGTAGGGCCCTATACTGCCCAGGTCCACGTAAGTCAAGGACTGATCCAGCAGCTAAGTCTGACATGTGAATATATACTACAGTGTATTAACATTAGCAAATGACAGGAAAAAATAACAAAATAAAAACTCTAAATTCAGACAATTACTATAATGCTTATGCAATCATAAAGTATTTTACTAACTTTAATATTTTACAATTTTCAAATCAGTGATTGTGCCTTCTATTGGTAGATCCTATTTGAATATTTGTGCTGTAGTTAACTAAAACTTCAAGTCTAAAAGTTATCCAAAAAATATCAAACATCCAAATAAAATAAAATAAAATAAAACACATTTGCCATAGTTCATTCAGTGAAACAGATGGGAAAAACCCAGCCAGTCAGAAGCCCTAAATGTAACTGTGATGTGATGATGATGTTTGTCCATCGGTGTTGATGAGGATCATTTATGTCATCAATTCACTTGGGGTGGGTCCAGAGATGGCTAATCAGTTCAATCTGGGCCCGGAAGAGTCTGTTGCAGTGGGGACATGGATGTGCAGGTTGCTGACTGGGAGATGCAGAAGTGTTGTTCCTGGATTTGCGCATAGCACATTTTTCAGCTGCGTTCACCAGACTTTTCTGCTCAAAGGCTGCCGCACCGGCATTGATTTGACTGCGCCAAGCAGATCAATCAGCAATGACACTCTCCCAGCTGTCAGGGTCAATGCCAAAATTCTTCAGCGATGCCTTGAGGGTGTCCTTGTACCTCTTCTATTGACCACCGTGAGATCTCTTGCCTTTCTGTAGCTCTCCATAGAACATCTTTTTGGGTAGGCGTTCTTCCGGCATGCGGACAACATGGCCAGCCCATCAGAGTTGTGCCTTGCACAGCATGGTGCGGATGCTTGCCATGCCGGCCTGGGTGAGCACGTCTGTGTTTGGTACCTTGTCCTGCCATCTGATCTTCAGCAGTTTTCTCAGGGAGCTCAGGTGGAAGTGGTTCAATTTTTTAACATGGCGGCTATACACAGTCCAGGTCTCACAAGCATAGAGAAGGGTGGGGAGAACAACTGCTGAGTAGACTTTGAGTTCGGTGGCAAGCTTGATTCCTCTCCTATCCCATACATTTGAGCGGAGTCTGCCAAATGCTACGCTGGCTTTGGCAATCCTGGTGTTGATCTCATCGTCTATGTGGACTGCTTGTGATAGGGTGCTGCCGAGGTATGTGAATCTGTCAACATTTTTGAGCTTTTGGTCATTGACAGTGATGGATGGTTCCAAATAGTCTTTTCCAGGAAATGGCTGATGCAGAACCTCGGTCTTGCTGGTGGAGATGGTGAGTCCGAAGTTGGTGCACACTGTGGAAAAGAGGTCCATGCTCTGTTGCATGCCTGCCTCTGTGCTGGAGTTGAGGGCACAGTCATCTGCAAACAGAAAGTCACGAATGTTTTCAACTTGGACTTTGGTTTTGGCTTGAAGCCTCCTCAGGTTGAACAACTTCCCATCCAGACGGTATCGGAGACCAACTCCCGTATCACTGTCCCTGAAAGCGTCCATAAGCATGGCGGAGAACATGAGGTTGAAGAGAGTAGGGGCTAAGACACACCCTTGTTTCACACCATTCGTAACGTCAAAGGGTTCGGAATAATTACCCTGGTCCTGGACTCTGGCAATGCATGCAAGCATGCCATCATGAAATTGCTTCACCATTTCAATGAAGACTTCCGGACATCCAAATCTGGCCATGATTTTCCAAAGGCCTTCCCGGCTGACCGTGTCAAATGCCTTAATCAGGTCCACGAAGGTGGTGTATAGCTGGACATTTTGTTCCTGCCACTTTTCTTGCATCTGCCTGGCAGCAAAGATCATGTCGATGGTGCCTCTCTTCTTTCTGAAGCCACACTGACTTTCTGGTGAGCCGCCATGATCAAGGCACTCTGTGTGTCTGTTCAGCAGAAGCCTGGCGAGGACCTTGCCTGCGATGCAGAGTAGAGAGATTCCTCTGTGGTTGTCGCAGGATTGGCGATTTCCTTTGCGTTTGTAAATGTGGATGATGGATGTATCTTTGAATTCCTAGGGGTATGCGTTTCTGCTTCCACATCCCACAAAACATCTCTGTTTGTCTTTCCACTAGCTTGGGCCCACCAGACTTGAAGATCTCAGTTGGGATGGAGTCTGCTCCTGGAGCTTTCCCACTAGACAGGAGCTCAATGGCCATGTGAGTTTCCAGCATTGTTGGAGGGTCAGCCAATCTCTTGTTGATCTCCACCTGTGGTAGGCTGTTGATCGCTTCATCGTTGATGGAAGAGGGTCTGTTGAGGACACTGTCAAAGTGTTCCACCCAGCACTCCATTATCTTCTCCTTCTCAGTTATGAGAGTGCTGCCATCGGAGCTCAAGAGTGGGCCTGTGCCTGATGTTACTGGGCCATAAACATCACGAAGAGCACTAAAGAAATTTTTCATGTCATGTCTGTCGGCAAAAGACTGAATATCATCAGCCTTTCGAATCAGCCATGTGTCCTGCATCTCGCGCAGTTTTTTCTGCACAGCTTGGCGGACTCTGCTGAAGGCATTTTTCTTTGCAGTGGATTTGGGGTTGATGCTGAACACTTGGTGGAGACGGTGCTTCTCCTCTAGCAGGGACTGTATTTCTTCACAGTTCTCGTCAAACCAGTCTTAGTGGCTTTCGCACAGTGATGCCAAGGGTTTCAGATGCAGTAGAGTACACCAGCTGTTTGAAGGCTGCCCAACATTGTTCTATGTCATTGGTATCAGAGTCTGTGGTTTCTAGCTGGCTTGTCAGAGCTTCAGACAGAGCTTGCTCAGCATTGAAGTCTTTCAGCCTGGAGACGTTGAGGCGTTTTGGGAGTTTGATTCCCTGTGGGCGTCTGGGAGGTTGAATTCTAAGATTCATCTTGGATATCAGTAGCCTGTGGTCTGTCCAGCAGTCAGCACCACACATCGCTCTGGTCACACGGACATCCTGCCTGTCACTCCTACGGACTAAAATGTAGTCGATCAGATGCCAATGCTTAGACCGTGGGTGCATCCAAGTTGTTTTGTTACGGTTGGGCAGACGGAAGACGGTGTTTGTGATCAGGAGATCATATGTTGCGCACATCCTCAAGAGCAGATGTCCATTGCTGTTGCACTTGCCAATGCCATGTCTACCAATAACTCCCTCCCACGAGATATGGTCCACGCCAACTCGGGCGTTAAAATCACCAAGAATGATCAGTTTATCTGACTTTGGTACTGAAGCGATCAGAGCTTCCAGATCCTGGTAGAACTTGTCTTTGACTTCCTCCGAGTTGGTCATGGTTGGTGCATAGACACTAATGAGTGTGGCTTGCTTTTTTCCAGATAAGGGTAGCTTCAGCATCATTAGCCGGTCATTAATTCCCTTTGGTAAGCTGGAGAGCTTATTCACCAGACTCATCTGGACAGCGAAACCATCTCCAGATTCACGGCGTTTATCGGTGCCACGTCCACTCAAGAAAAAGGTGTAGCCAGCTCCAACTTCAGTCAACTGGCCCTTGTCGGCCAAGCTAGTTTCACTCAGGGCTGCTATCTCTATCTTGTAGCGAGCAAGTTCTCTTGCAATCAAGGCAGTTCTTCTTTCTGGTCTGTCAGCCTCTGCACGATCCAATAAAGTGCGTATGTTTCACGCACCAAGGATGAGGGAAACCTTTTGGGTTATCTTTGTGTTTCGACTGCAAAAATGGGATTCCCTCCAGCCGCGGTAAGCTGGTCGGGGTAGTTGAAGCAGACTTTTTTTAGGGCACCTTTTCTAGCCCCTTCCTCAGGCTACAGAGGTAAGCAGCGCTATCCTAAAGAGGTCTGCTCAGTCGCTCAGACGGCTGCCGAAATCCATTTCTGCTTCAGGTCAATGGAAAACGACCCTATGGCCTGAGCCGCCTGCATGCAGGTCCGCTACTATGGCTGCCAGTGCATCCCCACCTGCCGCGTCGCAGCTCGCCCATCGCCGCAGGACTTGAGTACGGGTGATGACATAAATGACTTGTGCGTGAGTTGGATTAAAGTGAGGAAGAGTTGCGCTGCGTCAGCCTCACTCTCTCGTCCAGGCTCCACTATGTCCAGTGGCAAGATGTAGTCTAGATGGCTGGAATGGGGACTGGATGCAGTGGATGAGCAAGGCATCCTGCGTGTCTTGCCATGCTCTTAGCGCCCCACGTCGCTTTGCTGGGTCTGCCTTCCTGCCCGTTGACCAGCTGGTGGTTCCTCTGCGCAGTCCGTCGGGTCCAGTCTTCGCATGCTATGGGTGACAGGCCCTAACTCACCAAGGGTTTGAGACCCTTCGGCTACCCTCAACCTGGTTTAGCCGGTCAGTCAAAGCCGTTGCCCGTGGTGTGGCACTGCGCATGCTACAGCTTCTTGGAGCCATAGGTGAGAGCTGAGCACCAAGTGGGGACCAAAGGTGGGCTAGCTACCCCCACAGGAGTACGACTGCTACCCCCACCAGAGGTACTACCCCTCCAAGAGCACCCCTTCCACCATCTATTCATTTGGCAGATAGCCAGAATTTCCTGATCTTTGCCACCCCTTTTAGATATTCTGACAATTTTTGGGGTCAAAATATCTAAAGGTGAGGTGGGTAAAGTCAGAGAAAACTCAAGACAACCTGACAGACTGTTCAGCCTCAGATGGTACATTGCCTTGGCTGTGGGAGTGTACGTGTCAAGTGCTGTGCTTTCTCAGAAGAAAGCAATCAGTGAGAACTGGTCTTATCAGAATGAAAATTAGCTAGTCCTGTGACATCGTAAATAACTGGTTGTGCACTCAGCCTTGTAAACCTTCAGAGAGTCAGGGTCTTGACTGAGAAAGGTATGTTTATTTACTATATGAATAACCTATCTGGTGCAAGTAATGTACTATTTGCTTGTTTCTCATGCTAACAATGGGTCACCAATAAAATCTGACGTGATTTTAAAAAAAAGCACTTGAACGATTGGATGACTGGGTATGCCGTACATACTGAACAAAACAAAAACTACATCTTGTCATCATACTCAACTCATGGCCAAGCCTTTTTGCATTTATCCTGTGAAGTCTGAATAGGTTTATTTTGTCATAATTTCTGTCCTTTTTCAGATCTGGGTTTCTGATGCCCTGCAGTGGAACAAGTCTTATGGCACATCTTGCGTTTGATTCTTGCCTTCTGCCAGAAAAATCCATACTTAAACTCTTAACATCTAGAACATAAGGTAATCTAATACTACTGATGATTTGTTTTAGCTATTTTGTAGACCAGACAAATGTCTGATTGACATGGATCAAGCCTAGACTGGTGGTCAGCATACTGCTTCCTATATTTGCGGATTTCCAGCAATATTTTACAACACCAGCCTTTCACTATGGCTTAAAGTCCGTTTGCATCATTGCACTTTTATGACTCTTTTCAAATCTTTTAAGGATTAAAATGCACATTTTCTTCAATTTATAGAAAAAAATAAGAAATAATAAAGGTCTAAAGGGCTAGTGTTGCTCACATGACTCCTCCGCGACTAAATAAAATCGGTCCTGGATCTCTGTGAATGCATGTGTGATTTGGATTTTTAACGTAGTTTTAAAAAATTTTCAGTGATATTACCACAATGTCTGCAGTTTGGCAGTTTATAGTGATATCTAGCACTGGGGCATCATGCCACAGACATGTAGCATCATGTCCCACATCCTGACACCAGGACGACCAAACCTAACAGTAACCTCTTAATGCTTAGCGCCTTGTTATAAGTTACAAGGTCCCAGACCTTGAACCAGCATAATTTTCAGGCCCTGACATATCACTTTCATCTCTGTCATGCAGGTATAAGGGTAACGCTAGACATGAAATTCTGGGAGAAGTGAGAACTGAACAGGGAGAAAAGGCAGCAAAACATTAAAACTGCAATACATAATTGGGTTCTCCAGGGCACCATTTTTCAGCGACATGTACAGATGTACCTTTGTTTTCAAGTGATTGTTATACATGTACTAATAAATCCAATGGCACCTTTGCATAATATCTATGGTGCCAAGTGCATGGCTATAGATCAGAATGATCGAGACAAAGGGCATTGGATGTTTAATGCAGAAACATGAAGGAAATTGATGAAGGTGACGGAGGAAGGTCCAGAATGTATGGATTTTTAATCCTAAATCTGTCGAGTTGCTTAAAGATGAAATAAACAAAACAGTTAATGGAATAAGGTCATTTGTTTCTTCTTCCACTGTCTTGGAAAATTCATTCATTTGAAACAAAATTAGGCAAATCAAATAATTTAATATAGAAAAGAAAGTGTAATTGCTGCCTTATTCCCTTCAAGCTGCAAAAAACAATTAAATAATGTCATGGTAAAGTTACTGAAAACTGATATAGTTGTTAACATCCCAAACAATCACAATTACCATGGTTATCACTGTCTTTATTTGTTTATTACAATACTAAATGTGTGTGTGTGTGTGTGTGTGTGTGTGTGTGTGTGTGTGTGTGTGTGTGTGTGTGTGTGTGTGTGTGAGAGACACAACAATACACTCATAATGTTCTAATTATTACAAGGGGAATGTTATTGGGGCACAAGAAGCAACTGCAACAACCTTCAAAATCCTGTGGACAACCCTTATATATACAGTGTGACCCCACTATAGCTCACTTTGTTATAACACAAATTCGGATATAACGTGGTCGTGGTGTGGCTCCCGAAATTTCAGATACATGTATTTTTCTCGTACACGGAAAAAAAATTTCATTCTTAAAAGTATGAAAAAAACGTTATCAGTTTATTATCATTTTGGGGAAGTGATCGCGTAGGAATAATAGAAGACAATCGTGGCGTGGCTCCTGAAATGTTATATGTATTTTTCTCATACATGAAAAAATAGTTTTTTTTTCTTAAAAGTATGAAAAATAATTTTTAAAAAAAGTTTATTCTGGGATCGCGTAGGGCTTTGCCAATGTCGCAAACTTCGATTTTTTTCTTCCTTATTGGTGGCAAAATATACCATCTGGCAATTTTTTTATTCGCAACATTGTTGGCTGTTTAAACTTGTATATACAACCACTGGTTTGGAGTGGAGAAATTCAGAGGCCCCATGAAAGGAAGCTGCAATCTTTATATAAAATCCATATTGACAAATCATCTTAACAGTGCATTGTTATATCATAATCTGCTTATCTTGACATCTAGCATGAGTACTGCATGTTGCGAGATATCCGCTTAATTTGTTGTTGACATTTCTGGTAATGGAGATCAACCGGACAAGGCATTTTCTTGTTTTCTATCTTTCGTTTGATTTTCGGCCGCTCGCTAGTAATTAATATATTTACATAGACTGACATCTGTATGTGGATAGTAAGTAAAATTCCTCTTCTTTTCACTCCGAGTTAAATCCTTCAGAAAACTCACATTTTCTGTAATAATCCTTGTCATCAGACCAGAACACCTGTATCTCTATCACCCATTGACCCTTTTTTAAATTTCTGACGCATGCATGGAAGGCAGCATCGCTCCGCTACAACAATTGTAAAAAAATACAAACAAAAAAAACAACAAAAAAAGCATCTTACTTGTTGGTCTATTCAATAGGCAGAGAGGAACAGTAACTAGAATAAACCAAACGACGGCCAATTCCTTTTTAAAAATGTACCCAGATAAAATAGTTTGCTGAAATTTCAAAGGAAGCAGATTACCTTTGATGCACCGATTGTTATGAAAACGTACTAAGCAAATGGAAAAAAAAATCAGTCTCAATCATGCAATACATATATTTGATGTTGCCGCCACAGTAAGAAATGGGCATTTGTTTTATTCTCCAAAGCTGTCCGTTAGCGGTGACTTCAATAACGCATGCACCCTTCCTCAAAGAAAGCTGACTACAATCTTTAATAAAAACACAAAACCTTTCTTCAAAGGAAGTCAGTACCAAACTTAAATAAAAGCAATGGAATCTGATGGATTTTTGCATTTTCCAACGTGACTGGAACACATTTACTGTGCCATGAGAGTTTTCTTTTTGCAGGGAAAAAGATTATGCTTATAAACACTACCAATGGCGGCTTCAAATGCAAACTAACTTTTACCGACTTACGACATACTGAAAAGTAAATGTGCTTCGTCATTCGTTACATGATTGTGCTGTTTTTCCACTGAATTCAGACCTATATGACTTATGACAAAATTATTAAATATTTAAAATCTGTATGGGTGCTTATTTTCAATGGAATTACTTGTATTGTGGATTCAATGTATGTGATGAGATTCGCAGATGAGTACACGGTGTTGATACTCTATTCATGCTATACATTAGACATGTATATAATCAGTATACATGTATGTCTACCAATTTGTGGTTCTCTAAATAAAGTAAAATATCATATATGCCTTCTGTTTTCACTACAGATGCATTTATTTAATATGCATCGATTTAAGATGGTAACTGTACCAATGAAGCACGTATTTTACTGCCCACATTTATTACCTACCCCCTCCCCCAACAAATTTTTTGGGGTACATGCATCATTTTCTTCAGCTAACTGACCTGGTTGCTTATAACATGGTCGGGTTCTCTGGCTCCCAACTACCGTGTTATAGCAAGGTCACACTGTGTGTATGTATGTATGTGTATGTGTGTGTGTATACAGTCCTACCGATTTATGTCGACATCCTCGAGCCCGAGGAAATATTGTTGACATAGGCGCATGTCAAGATAAGTTTTTGGGGCGGGGGTCTGAAAAAAAGATGTAAGTTAAATTCGTCAGTAAGGGGTGACCTGTCGTCAGCGAGTGGCATTTACACTTTGAGAAAACAAACAATGCAAATTTTGATTACATGAAGACAAAACCAGTGAGAAATACACTTGTTTATTGACAAATTACATTTTGGTTACCTTTGTGTAATAAAATCCACAATAAAATATTGCATCAGTCACATCCTGATATGAAAAACATTCAATATGATTTTCAATGTCGGCATAAGCACATGGTTGCATAGTTGTTATTTACATGCTTCAAGTACATGTACTTAAATTGGCCTAGATTTTGGTCAGTCTGTTCCCATCTTATTGAGGCTACCAAAAGGATGGGGCTATTCACAGGGAAATGAAAACCTGTCGACAAGTTGGTTTAAACAGTATGTGCATTTAGTTACAGAAGTCATCGTGAAAAGTACATAAAAGCGAACAAGAGATATGCGGCTGATATGATTAATGAAGGCATAATATTGTATACATTGACACATGCTAATGAGGTATTAAAAGAAAATGATTCTTACAATACAATATTGTAACAATGTCAGCTCAATACATTTAAAAATTTTCACAGACATCTTTGCGAGATGCCCCACCCTCAACTTCCCTTAACAGCCAGATATTTAGTTTCCAGAGACTGTAAATTTAATCTGCGTTTACACTGCCGTTGGTAGCCATCATAAATATAAATAAAGTTAAAAAGGAAACTTTCACAGCACAATAAACTTGTTTTAATCACCGATCACTTTGGAAAATGCAAGAATCAGATCAGATTTCATTGCTTTTATTTAAGTCACCGCAAGAGGCCAACTTTATAGAACCAAACAAAAGCCTTTTTTTTTTTAATCCGACCGCGGCATTAAAGCCTGGCAGCAAGATCTACTATTGTTGAATAAAGTACAGGTCGGAACTGGCCGTTTGCCGACATGAATGATTAGGCGAGAAAATTAAAGCCTGGCGGCAAGATCAACTAATTGTTGAACAAAGTATGGGTCGGAACTGGCAGCTTGTCGACATAAATGATTAGAAAACAAAGGATTTGTTCAAGCTGGGACCAAGGGCTTCTGTCGACATGTACGTTTATTTTTTTTATCTCGACGTCGACATAAGCATGACAATTTTGGTAGTAATAGTAGACCAAGGGACCGGAACTTTGCTTTTTTGTCGAAATAGGCGGCTTGTCGACATAAGTGATGTCGATATAAGTGGGTAGTACTATATATATATATATATATATATATATATATATATATATATATATATATATATATATATACACACACACACACACACACACACACACACGCACACACACACAATGAAACCCCTCAAAGCTTATAACCCTTTGGACTGAATTTATGTTCACTTCTAAAAAGTTTCTGGTTTACCTAGTGTTTGCAGATGTTAAAAAAAATATTTTTCAAAGTGCTTATGTGACAAGAAAGAGAGGTTTGGTTTTGTGGAGATTTAACAATTTATCTTATCACATGAAGGGTTATGCATGGTGGTCATTATATTTGGTGGTTGGAAGAACACAGAAAAAACAGAGACCCACAAAAACTACTGGCAAGCTTTCTCACATACCCATGTTGGTCGAACCAAGACTCAAACCCATGCAGACTGGGAGGTGGAAAGGGAGAATGAATGTAATTATGAGAAAACATCAATGTCTGTTGTGTAACAGTGGAGACAATTAAGAAGGCATTTAGTCCTTTCTTGTAATATTTAATAAAAAATAAAATAGCTCAACAACACAAGTTCCTTAAAAAATTACATAGTCACGTGAATAAATTAGTTGTTCCATGTAGAAATAGACCTTATCACAAGAAACATCTGCATAGAAAGAAAAATTTATAACTTAACTACAAGTCCATTATGATTATGAATGATACTCAAAAATATTTAAATACTCATATAATTCATAATGTTCACAGTTCAAAAGCCTGTTTTGATGAAGGCATGGAGCCTTGTCAGTTTTTTTTTTTTAAATCTTTGTTTAACTAGTGCAGCTTGTGTTAATGACTCAGTTTCTTACACCATAGCCAAATAATGTTCTCCATAAATGAATAGCATCAATCACAGTTAGGGGCTGTCCATTTAGTATGCTCACAATGGGTGGTCGAGGGGATTTAAATTTACCGGGGGGGGGGGGGAGTAAGACTACGTAGTATGTACGCACCTAATAAGACAAACTATATTACAGCTGCCAAGAGTAAAACCTATTTGTCTTAGCCAACAACAAACATGCTACAGTATTTGCATACCTTCCAATCTGTGTGTACCCTTGTACCAAAAAGCATCAAGGAAATAAGTTATAATTGGGTACAACACACAATTTTCTGTTGGCCAATAAAATGGCAATATTCTATTCAATGCATTGCATTCGATTATTATGTGGATGTGATCTTGGCCATGATGAGTGGTAGAATGGAAAAATGGTCTGGTATTCCTTAGCTCCTTAATCCGTGCCAGCACAATGACTTGTTGTACTTCACCTCCCTATTCTCCCGAGTGCCACAATAACATGACTCAGTTTACCTAACTTGTATCCCCTGCACAGAGTTTGAGTGGCAGTGTTAGTCTATGCCTGTATCCCGCATAATGAGTTAAATCAGCGCAAACCATTGGTTGATTTCAAGGCATATCCTAATTATGCAGGCAGTTTAACCAATAAAATTTTAGCTTATATAGATAAAGTGGACACTGCTGAACAAAGGAAAAAATTTACTTCAATAGCAGCAGAAATAGTGAAAATATTTAGATTTGAAAATGATGCAAAATGACGAGAACCAGCGTCTGGGAGTAGACCTTTACTTGAAAGACTCTGATGGAGTATTCACACAAGGTTAAGATGACAAGTGGAATTTCTGTGTACATAAATAGAATTATTTCATGTGTTAATGGTGTTAATTATTCAGTGTGAATTCATAATGGGTTGTATGGATTATTCATGGCAAGAGAAGCAAATTGGTAAGTAAATCATTTATTTTTACCTTTATGCATCAGTTTTATTTCTGCATGTGCCATGAAATGTATACAGTAGTCCCCTTCCTGAACGGCCCCCACGACCAGCGGCCACCCGCTTCTTATGGCCAGAATCCCTTGGCACTGACGAGTTTGTATTCAAAAGTACCCCTCAAGAACGGCCACCCCTCTAACGTGACCAGCGGCCACCATATTAGTAAAAAAAATGTAAAATGTTCCCCTCACAAGCGGCCACTTTTTATTTCAAACGTGTCCTGAACCAATAATTAATTCATATCGTGACGTAAGGCAAGTAATCAGATTATCTCTATCGTTGATACATGTCTCCCAATGTCAAGCTTCCGTTACTGAAAGAAGTGTTGACTAAAGTACATGTAACACTAAGATTAATATTATATCATTGTCTATAAAAGCCAATCATTGTCTATAAAAGCTGACGTTTACAGGAAATGGGCTCAACAATGTTATGATAGAGTTTTGGGCTTCACACATCTGTCGAGTTCTTCTCTTTGATGATTACAACCGGACGTAATTGTCAAGATCATAACAGGGTCAGCATAGGCTAAAAATAGATTTTGTGCATTAGCACACACACACACACACACATTCACACACACACACACACACACACACACACACACACACAGAAATTAACCTTGAACAAAACAGGGTACCAGACAAAGACCAAAAAATCATGTGACAACACATTTATCGCTTCCTTTACGAAGAAGGCATTTCGTTCACTCTAGAAAAGTTTTGTCTGCTTAATTAAATCGCTTAAGTTAGCAACATCCAAATAAATCATTGTGAAACATTAACATGTCATCATGTAAACGGAGACGATTATTTTAGAAAAAAGTTGGTTATTCTACTTGACGACAGGGTGAGGTGGGGGGACTTGCTGAACAATTTTAGGTAGAAAAGACTCAAATAAAACAACGTTGAAAAGACTCGAATAAACAAATCATAACCAATAAGGTGGTTATTCAGCAGCATTGGGAAAATGGAGCACATGGAAAGAGAATTATGTATGTACCAAGATATAAATGACGTTTTTGAATGGTTTTACAATGTGCATGACATCAACACCCGCTCTCATATCATGCTTACGCCAAGAATAAGAACTATTAATGCATATTCAGTTGAAATAAGTCTATTATTACAACAAGAAGAACCTTTTAATAATTAATGTTACTTTTAAACAAAGATATTAAATAAAGATATTAAATGCTTTGAAGAATGTAGCTTTCTTACTACACACATTACATATGCTTCTCACAAAAAATTTAGTCCCCCTCTGGAAAGGCCACCCGTCTTATAAGGCCACTTTCCCAGTGCAGAAGTGGTGGCCATATAAGAGGGGGACCACTGTACTATAATGTACGTAATTTTATTAAGAATTTCAGCTTCATTAAAAGAATATAAATAAAAAATAAATTTATTGCATGTAGCACACTCTGCAAAAATCCGCAATCCATGTGCTGTCAGCAAGTCTTGGAGATATAGGTACTGGTAAGGCTAACACTGCTCAAGGTGATCTCTCTGCAAGTATTATGTAGGGGAATGCCTAGCTGTTTGGCTCAAGGGTTAACAAGTTAAAGGCATAATAGACAGTCAAACTTTGGATAGGCATACAAAGTCAAATGCTTCAGCTAAACAGTGGTACCTAACTTATTACACTACACGAAATGTAGATCAAAATATCAGCGCGGATTCCTAAATAGGTTGTGCAAGAAGGGAGAAGTGTCTGCCCTTGTAGTTTTTTATAGTGCATGTATGACTGATAGGTAAAATGTAAACAATGATACAAGCCCATTTCCTTATATATATATATATATATATATATATATATATATATACATATACATATATACACATACACACTTTTACAAAAGTTGTTTAATAATTTTTATTAAAAAGCAATGTTTGGGCAATGTCAGGAATAAACTGGGCAACCAGAAAAATCTGCTTGTCAATCAGATCTTCATTGCTGGTTGTCCTTATTCCACACCTCTGTAGATAGGATCCTCTTTTATACTGGCAATCACTGACTACAATTTTTTTATTTACAATGTTTATTTGTGGGTTTTAATGCTTGTGCATTTTTGGTGTCTAGACACCAATGTCCTGTGGCATTTGTGCTATATCTACATATATCTTTTCCTTGTAACTCTATTTATGCTGAAGTTATTTTCCCCCCACCTTTGAGACTTTTCGCCTGCTGAGCTTCTTATGGTCCGGAATGACATTCTTCATTATGTCATAGCACATGGCCACACTGGCCCGCCATTTGGCATCACTTTGTCTTCGTCTTGCTCTCATCACTGTACGAGGCATATTTCTGAAAGACATTAAAAACAGTTAAAACAATTTTATTTACTAGGCCTAATCTTGCAGCAAAGAAAAATAATGAGGATAGAATAGTCTACTGTAGTTACAAATTTCATTATAATAATAAAATATCTGTAAATAAGATGCAATGTATTTCACAATCAGCAGAGTAAATAATGTTGCTTCATTTTTAATATAGTTGTCTAAGGATAGTATGAACCAACAAGGGACACAACTCTTACCGCCCTAAAAAGAGCCTTCCTAATTTTCATGTCAAGGTTGACTAGCTAATTACGGATGTTTCAAAGACGCAGTTGCTTACATTTGTTTTTATTGGTTGTTTCAAATTAACAGCTAACAGCTATTTTCTTGATACATATTCTTAGTGCAGTTACATTTCAAAATACTATGGAAAGGAGGGCAAATGAACATGGTGAAAACTTTGAAAGATGAACTTCATTGCTAAATGCATCTATCTGCATAGATTTAATACAAGGATATTTCTGAATCACTATCAGTTAGCAATTTATGGCTTTAAGGATTTGATCTAAAATGATTGGAAAGTATTTCAACTTTACATTAGTCTCTGCTTGGGGGACTGGTCATCTGCAGGGACCAGCAAGTAACTACATGTATTTTCAAGAGCTAAGAAGTGTACTTATTGGCCATGCAGTCATTCCAAGTTTTATCATTAAATGCTTCTGAATAACATTTGCTTGCTTAAATAATCACCAAGTACAAGAATGGTTGAATAATCACCAGTGATAAAAATGGGAGAATAATCACCAGTGACAACAATGGTTAAACAGTCGAGCTTCTTCTTAGAATGTGTGTGCTCATAACTACGTACCTTTCAGCCGATTTTAAGCTCTACTGCAGTCCCGATCAAGTTCAAATTTTATCAATTTTCAACTTTTCGAATGTCCCTTTAGTGTTTCTAATATTTAAGATTTAATATCATCTTTCAAAGAGCCTGTAGAATACTAAATAATGACACTGCCGAAGGTTTTTAGAATCTGATGTCTTGAAATGTTATATCACATAAATGAGTGAAGGGGGCAAGAATCTTAACACAAAAAGAGATACATATAAAAAAAAATAATAGAACAAATCACAACAGCAAGGCACACACAAATATTTAACCCATAAAAAAGATCAACATAAAATCTAACAATCGAGATTACTTTTACGACAATGTTTGAATCTGAGGGGTTGGGAATGGGAGGGGGTATTAAATAAAGAAATTTTTTTTAAAAGGTTTCCAAATTAAAATAAAAATACTTTTCAAAATAAACATTTCCTGTGGTGGCTAGAATCAAAGATACACAGCCTCAAAGCCTCCAGCCCTTTCCTGGATTCAAATGGTTGCTGCCTAAATATTTTTTCTCCTGAATTACAAATTACAAAAGACAGCAGAGAACAGGCTGCATATTACAAACTAAAAACAGTAATTGAAACACTGAACAAGTTGCAACGTTATACACTGAAGTGAACAGTAAAAAACACTAATAAACCTTTCTCTAAACATTCAGCAGTTGCATTGCTAAAATTTTATTTTACAAAAAAAGTCAAAAACAGGGAAAGCCTAAGTGGTGCAAAAAAAATGTTTTCCTGTTTTCCTTTTCAGACTTTGGTGTGACCATTTTTCAATTAAAAGGAGAATTTAGCATGGTTGGTAGCCATCACATATGGTGGACAAGATTTATTTAGAATAAAAATTGTTGATTAGTGGTCACCTTGTATCTATAAAATGAGGAAATCGTTTCTTAAAGAAGCTGTAATATAAGGTTCCTGCCACAAATTTAAAAAAAGATTCCAGACCAAAAATTAAAAACTTCCAGACCTAACAGTGTGAAAAGTTTATTTAAGTAATGAGGCTAAAATACTTAAAAATTGCAAGTAATATGTGAAGAGATGAAAAAGTATAATCTAAGCTTTTAAGATTTTATCTGTATACTAAACATCTCCCAAATGCAAATGAGCAGTCATACTAACAGTTTCCAACAACAAAAATTTAACTTTTCAAGACATTGTAGTCATTTTTCAGTTTTTCCAGACATTTTAAAGACCTGGAAAAGCAATTTTCAAATCAAGACCTTTTTTTCAGATTTCTAGACCTACATGGGAATCCTGTAAGTATACAAGTGCCAAATTTGCGAAGGATACCTATAGTAAAAGTAATACAGGTCATAAATGTATACTTACTCATCTTAAATATAAATTGTTTTAAATATAATACTAATTTTGTTTAACCAGAGTATATTCAATCATGATTACTTAATGCTCTGTACTGGAACTATCATACAGAAACTTCCAGATGAAAATTTTCAATCACTATGGACTTTACAATGGTGGCCTGGCATTAAACTGGGTCAAGAAAAGATTATGTCAAATGTCAAGTCTAATCATCACAATACAGGGTAGTACAAATTTGCTTATGAACATGCTTAACCTTCAGTGTGACACAGCAGTGCACAACATTCAATCTGGACTGTACTGGATCACACCTTTAGGTTGATCTCATCCAAAAATGACCACATACTCTTACATTGATTGTGTCTTATGTACTTCTCGGCGAGTGTAAATAACGACCTTCCAAAGGTATATGGATGTATGAGGATCCGAACAAAGTTAATAACTGTCATTTAAAGGTATGTAAAATCAAATTTTAAAAAACGACACCCATTACTGAAATAATCTGTTGAACGCCTACTTTCAGCATAGGAACCTACAGAAGAAATCATGATCCATTCTACTTTTGTGTAAAATGCATTGCATTTGCAAACAATTAAAACGTGAAGTAGAAATACTGTTCACCCCCACCTCTAAATTCCGATTAGAGAGAGAGGCATGTAAACAGAAAGATTTTATATGTTCCACTCTCCACCTTTGGCCTTGATGGAGGTAGGCTGCAGTCGGCAGAACAGCTGTCAACAGTACAGTACTGTATATATTCAATTGGCCGAAATAGCAATGGTCGCAAGCTCAAAGTCGCAAGAATGTATATATTGTAATTAATAAAGCATGTCTACTCTAAGTAACTAAATTCATTCAACGTATTCATCTTGTGAGAAGAGAAAATATTCCCTCCATGACCTTGCCGTAATTTTGCTATACAGTAGAAATGTTCATACAAGTCAGTACTGTTTCACCGGACTGAATATCCCTTCACTTTCGATCGTAAACTTGCTCAGAAACAACATACCTATTCAACTGGCTATTAAGCATAGTGCAAATACTATTCAGATCCAAAATATTACCACGTAAAGATCATTATGCCCTTCATTCACGTCCCTGAATAAACGTAGATGATTTTGATTCTGAGCTCTGCTAAACTTAAAGTGCGCAGTGCTATGACGTTTAGAATGCGACCGCCAATGGAATATGGTCACGTGATAAAGAGTATAGTCAGTTTTACGAAACACATTTGAAGTTTACATAACTTTTACTTCGGCGGCAAAAATTACCTGAAACTTTACTAAAATTATACTTTTGTAATTGTATTGAGAAATCAATTTCATGTACCACTGGCTTTTTTCTGCCCTAAAAAAGTGTTACTTTCAGCATGATACAATAGGAAGTGCAACAAAGCCTTTTATGGGCACAATAAAATGAAAAGTACAGTGTCACTGTCTGGAACAGTGTACACGACTGCATGTGATAAGTTCAAGGACATTTTTGGGGAGGTGTATGATTTTATGTAAACATTTGTCGGAAATCTCTCTCTCTCTCTCTCTCTCTCTCTCTCTCTCCAGAAATCCGCCATTGATTTTTGAACTGTGGACTGTTCTAACATCTGATTAGCAAATTTAGTATATTCTATTTTTGATGAATTATGCTTACAAACTTTAAAATATTTGTATCCTATTCAAATGAAAACAGTAATCGAATAAGAATGAAAAAACAATAATTTGAAAAGGTCTCTCAGAATAATACTATGTTTAGAATTCGCATGAATTTGGTGGAATAATGTCCTGCGTGTTTATATTATCCGTACCATATTCTGATAAATATATGCACAACTTTGTCGAGACTGAAAACCTTAACAAATTTTGCCATTCGTTTTGGAACCCTCGCCCAGTCAACAACAATTTCAACCTGCAACATTTTATAGTCAAAATTTGTATTGTAGCCGTATTGGTTTGCGTTTTGTCCACACAACTTCTTTGCAACGACCTGTGTGTAAATTACTTTTAAAAATCCCTATTATATGAGAAACAGTTCATTGATGTTCTTTTTGCTCAATTCTATGCAACGATACTCCCAACAATACGAGAACCAATCCTTTTTCTTTTACTCTTTTTTTTTTGGGGGGGGAGGGGGATGCATTCTATGCAACGATCAATTTTCAAAGCGCATCCGTTGGTCCAACAAATCAACGTCATCCTGAACTGAAAGAACTTAAACTGCTCTCCTAGGCCAAGCACTATTGATTTTCTGATTGCATTTCAAATTCTCAACTACTGAAATTGATCGAACCCGCGCTGCTATAATTTTATCTTATTTTTCTTGTAGCATTTCATGTTCAATAAACTTTTCCTGTGCCAGTGGCTAAAATTAAAATAAGGGAAAATATAACTGGGTTGTAATAACTGCATAATAAAAAGCGATTACACGCAGAGAGGAAACTTGGCTCCCAGTTCAGTCAAAGGTACCATAAGGTAGGAAGTTTGGTGCGGAAACGGGTATGTATGTATGTATGTATGTATGTATGTATGTATGTATAGCACCTCTGCAAAATAGTGACTAGATGGTGCCAACTGTAACCAAAGTTATAATTATGTAAAAATTAAAATATCGCACAAAAATTTTGGAAGATAAACCCTTCCAAATAAATGTAAGCATGAAATATCGAAATTTCTGTTCTATGACTAGCTAGCCGGTTCAAATGCATCGTCATCATGATGTTATATATATATATATATATATATATATATATATATATATATATATATATATATGTGTGTGTGTGTGTGTGTGTGTGTGTGTGTGTGTGTGTGTTATTTGGATTTCTAGCGTAGCTTTAACAATTTTGCAGTTATATCGCCACAATGTCTGCAGTGTGGCAGTTTATAGTGATGTCTAGCACTGGGGCATCATGCCGCAGATATCTAGCATCATGTTCCACCCATTCACATTATCCTGACACCTAGCAAGAAAGATGTTAGTACCATTTGTTTCAACCCGCGACCTCCCGCATCTGAGGCGCATATATGTGTGTATGTATATATGTATATGTATGTGTAAGTATATATGTATATGATTGTGTGTATGTATGTGTGTGTGTCTTTGTGTGTCTCTGTGTGTATCTGTGTGTGTCTGTGTGTCTCTGTGTGTGTCTGTGTGTAAAGCGAGCAGGAGAGAGATTGAGATCAGCACATCCTCAATTCATTTGGCTGAAGATGGGGAACGCTGATACACGTGAAAAGAGTTGTATTAGGCGTACTTTGAAGTTCCCGCACAGTCTAGAAAAGGCGGCGGAACATACTCCTATACGGCTTATAAAATAGAGGTTGTTATGACTCTGTGGTCTTAAACTATGTAACAGAAAGAAAGCGAAACCAACAAGTGTAATAAAATCAACAAAACTTTATTTAACTAAGTCACAAGTGAAAAATTAATAGGAACTTATCATATTGTTAATTAAATCCCAAATAAATCTAAATATCCCATCACAAATAAAAACTTTTAGAATGTTCCGAACAAATTCCAATAGTCTTGAATGTGATGATGTATCAATAGTCTTAAATATATTGACGTACCATTAGTCATGAATGTATTGAAATACCACAATGTGCAATCCAGAATGCCTTTGAATGAGTTCTCAATAATCCTACAGTAAGTGTTTTGGTTCAAATATCAATGAGCACTTTGTAATTCCAATAAATAATTTAAATAAATGATTCCTCTCAAATATATCTGAACACAACTGCAAACTCTGATCATAGATTCCAAAGACCGATATGAAACAGGAAAGAAGACTTTGTTTATACAAGCCGTTTTATACCAACTGTCACATGACCTATGACACAATAGAATGTATGGGAAAACTTGTGATTTACGAATGGAAAAATTCACTAATTTATAAACAAGGTCATGCTTTGAATTTAAAATTTAGTAAACATCTTGTTTACCACTTACAATCATGATAAATATCAGGTAGTCAGGTAGGCAAATGCTCTGCCATCAATCACGGACAGAGGTCAACCACTATATCTATCTATATATATATATATATATATATATATATATATATATATATATATATATATATATATATATATATATATATAACAAGGTTGAGGTACCATAAACGTTGTGTACATTGTGTACGTCTTTCAGTGTTTATTAGGAGACCAAGGTAAGTGAAAGTTGCTAAATGAACTGTGTGACCGAGTGCAATAGACACGTACGTATACACCCAACATAACCCTATTAAGTATACCCATAATGATGGTTAACACAGGCAGGGGATTATTACTCTAGATACAAATGCAAGCATGCCAGCTGCTCTTACGAACAAACCCATACAGGCACCGTGCTTAATATTAGCTCGTACGAAAATAACTTTAGGGACCTGCAGTCACTGTCTCTGAATCTGAAAATACTAAGGCAAATCCAGTCTATGTTCAAGACCTGTCCCCAGTCAGAGGTCAACCAAGGCATACCTGAAAACCACTTTCAAAAGCCTTCTTGTAGTCTCTCTCTTTGAAGACCAATCCCAGCACTACAATAAGCGCTTTTGAATCCAGCAAATATGTGAATGAGCCTGTAAAAGTCATGGATGATTGTCTAGATAAACTGCAGAATGGAATTTGCTCAGCACCTGGCAGAAAATAATTACAGCTCTGACCAACGAACATTGTTATGGATGTCAAAACGATCATCCCAGTCAGATTCAACACGACAAATGCATGATGACGAGCCAAGGAGAAAAAAGGAAGAGTAGTGTGGAGTAATTAAATTTTTATGGATTGCCGCCTTATGAAGACGTCATCGTTGCCTTTATGAGAAGAAATGCCGTATCGACGCGAGATTACAAGGAACAGATTCTGTATTGTGTGGACAATATTGTGTGTATTTTCTTCATCAACGCAGTCTTTGATATCCTTTAGAACATTTAGTGACTTGTTTTGATAGCTTGTATAATCGAGACGATGATAAAGGGGAAAGATGGTTTCGTTAACATTATGGATATCTTTTGTCTTTAGCTAGGAAAGGTAGTGTGCATCGATGGCCCAATGACCTAGATTAGCTGAAGTAGAGTTTGACTCCAAAACATTGTCAACCTTTTAAATATGTTCCTGTTTGAAAAATTGTTGACTTGTTGATTCTGTTTGAGAAGTTTCTTGTTGTCATTAAATATGTTGAATTTAAAAAAAAAAATGGTGCATATTGTTTGTTACTGACGTTGTAAGAGTATATGCTCTTTCACCTCTCTCTGTCCCTCTGGATCATGTTATCAATTGCATTCCGAATCTGAAGTGATGTTTTCCATTGCGTCCGCGCTTGATGTATATAATTCGCAGCGCTCGCCAAGGAGCAGTAGAGAGCCCAGCCTGGGGCCGAGAGCCCAGCCTGGGGCCAAGGGCCCAGCCCGGGGCTATAATCAGTCGCGAAGCACTCAGTGCATAGGCGATTTTAATCCATGGAAGAAAAAAAAAAGGAGCAGTACTATTATCAACGAGACAGTCAGAGATGGAAGCGTTATTCCCACAACAAGCACTGAATGTGATAAGGGGGCTCAGCCTCCAAATCGCTACAGGATGAAGCCTACGTGCTCAGGCAAAGCGTACAACGCTATTGCTGATATGGGAGGACAATGCCAACAGAAATAATTGGAGAAGTGTTAGCAGATGTAATTGGAGAAGCGCACCCCAACGAAGACCGACACTTAAAAGACGAAAGGAGGCACAACAGAGGGAGCAAATTTCAAACTTGCAAAATTCAACTTTGCAACCACGACTGACTACCAGTGTCGGCGCTACATCGACTCCCACTTACGGAACGACATCAAGGAAAACAACAATATCACCTTCAACATCAACAGCTTCCTAGAAAGTAGCAGAAAGTTTAACCCAAGCTCGAAAAGAGGTTATCGAGAGAAGAAGGGAGTGATTGAAAGTCAACAAATTAATGAAACGGGGTCGAAGACAATTGAGATCACCCCAAACGGGATATAATACAATCAATAACACCAGCACCAAAGGAAGGAATAGCTACTCCGAAAGTAATAGAAAAAAGACCGGTAGTATCTGCAACGTCACCAACTTCAATCAAACAGTTAAACACGAGTTTAAATACAATTCCAAATGCAGCATTACCTAAACAAACAGGAACAAACTTTACAAATCCATGAGAACTCAACATCACCCAAAATTAGTGGTTATTCCGAAGAACAACCGACAGATACAGTTACATTTACAACAGATGCTCCAACAACCAAGTCGACAACGACTGTTACAATATCCCAAAAACTGGATCACCACCAGGGATAATTAAACAGAGGCTGCTCGGAAATCTGAGAAAAGATGAAAATCTAAACCAAGAAGAGGTCAAACCAAGACACAGCCAGTCACTCATCAACGAGCAGCCATTGTAAGTTACGTTTTCGACCAAATCGAAATCTGGGGTCTAGCATATTTACTAGACAACGATGATGCATCTATTTATTATGCCAACGCACTCAGAACAATAATAGAATCTCACCAGAATATGTACTATGTCAGGGCTTTGAGCAAAAAATCCACAAAGAAATACGAAGATGCAAAGGAATCCATTATTGACATCAATACTGGAGGACAACAGTTTTATGACCGCCCAGTTCCAATCATAGCGATCTTAATAAAAGAGCTTAAATACCACAGATTATAGATACAGCCAATTGCACTATATCGCCTTTGGAATATTATGGTGTTGGGAGACTTATCCGGTATAGAGGAATACAAGGAACGGAAAAGGAAAAGATTCAGCGCTCCAGAAGACATACAGCCGTTCCTATATGCGTTTTCTGAGGTGTAACCTCAAACCTTTTTAGGGCTAACATTAATTGCCATTTATTAAGAGATTCCAATTTGGCTTGAAATCTCGATTCGATAATATTATTTGATAACCTATGATCCTTTGACCACCTTTCTAATTTAAAACCACATTTCTTAATTTGACAATCAAAAATTGTATTGGTCCCTCCGGTCGGCGTTATTATCTCTATTTGCATGGTTTGTGTGTTATATATGTTTTGTGCAAGGGAATGTTTTCCTTCACGTCAGAGTTTTATGCATCTAAAGCGGAGCATTTGTCAATCTGGTTCCCATCGTTGACACGTCAACACTCAAAAATGAGCCGTCTACAGAAACATTTGGATCTCCAGATATGCTCCTGGAATAGGCCCGTCGCCTCCTGGACGAACGGTCTATGGAGGCAATAAGCAAGCGGCGAATCTAGAGGAAGAACAAACAGGGAGGAAGAGGAAAAGAAAACGGAGGTACTACCTCATCTGATGATAAGGCAGACCTGCGATGTTTAGCCTGTGATAATGACACCACAACAGCGCCAACCAAAATAACATAGGGTCGATGTCCCTCAAACTGGGAACTGGATTCTGGAGTTGGAGCGACAGGGCCAAGAGCGGGAACACCAGCAACGGCAACATGCACAAGCACATCGTATGGTGGTGAGGGAAAGAGTCTTCAGAATCCCTCAAACGGAATATTGGGGTTCTGAAGCCACACAACCCTCCCCAACCTCCACCCCCACCCCCCGTACTCTCCATCACCATTAATCCACTTAATGGAGATAGATGGAGGCAATGTGTTTGTGGAGTTCGTTCTGAGAGGTACGGGTGCTAGATGTACTCGTGCAAAAATAATATCCCTTTTCACAGCCAGCCAGAAGCTGATCAATTTGCCAAACAATTCTTGTCTGTGGATGAGTTTGTTTGTTTGTGTATGTATGTACTTGTTTGTTTTTGTCTTTCCCAAGATAAAAAAAGACCTTTCCCTTCTGAAAAATGTTTGTATGTGAGGGTTTTATGGTTTGTCTATAAACACTTGCTACCCTTCCCTGTGTGTTAGTGTGTGTTTGATATTTCCTGTATAGATGTGGTTGCCTTCGTCTTTAAAAATGTTCCCTTCTCTAATTTATGTGTTAGTATGTTTGTAAATATGTGTTTGTTTGTAAAAGTAGAGAACGTTTCTATTAGGTCCGCGCTAATACGTCTTTTGGATGTTTTGAATGTGATGTGTAGTTCATTCATTTGAGTGCAGCGAGAATAGTATGCATTAGTATCAGCATTATCAGCCATGACGCGAGCAATGGAATTATTTTCCGCCACAGCAACGAGTGCACTGAAAAGTCTCGGACTTAAGGTAGCAACCGGCTGAAGCATAAGAGCACAGGAGAAAAGGACCACTCTTCTCCTGATTTAGGATAAAACTTACGACAGAAAAATACGAAGTAGCCCTAGAAGACGGCTGAGAAAAGGAGGTGGTAAACCAGCTCGAAGGGACCAAGGCGCTCAAACACAGACGCCGAGAGTACATATGAGTGGAGTTGAGTGACATTACCACCTGCCCAAAATACCATTATGGGCCAACCCACTTCCTTGAGTACATCGACTTACTCTCAGAGAGCTGCATCGCCATTAAAGACCAAAAGTGATTTTATCCCGGAGATGCCACAACAACAACAACAACAACAACAACAACAATGCTTGCCACCGCCACCACCACCATTAGACAATACTCAACCCAGAGTTACAAGGCAACAAGCAAAGAAGAGTCCAACTAAAGCAATACCACTGGATGGAAAGGATAAGGGGGGGGGGGAACAGGAGTCTGTACCTCCAGTACCCAAAATTCCCGCCAGGAGTCCTACTTCTACCAACATACCAGGTACTTCCAAGTCATCTGCTACAGATCCACCAAAATCTGAACAAGAAACTTGTGGAGATATACCAACATTTTTATGACAAACCAAAGGAAATGGGAATAGCAGATCTCTACAATGATAAAGCGGCCGCAATCCAGTACACAGAAGACCATCAAGTTTTGAGGGAGCTAAAAACACCCAAAACCAAAACAGCAAAAACCAGATGGAGAAAAGCGGCCAACAACATGGCATTTTTTGTTTTTGAAAAAACATCTTGAATGCCCCATGCCATTTGTCTGGGCTATCTGCCGAGGATTACAGAATTATCACGAATTAAAAGACGCAATTTTGAACCAGCCTGCACTATCCCGCCTAGCTGTAATCGAAGTATTGAAAGAAATATACCCTACTGGCCGTCCCAGGTATTATTGGACAGTACCTAAACACCTGGAGAAATATTTTAAGTATTAACAGTTGGACTCTCCAAGAAACAGCCCTTACATATAAGGGCTATTAATTGCCATATTAGCATTATAGGTTTTCAGTTTGGCTTGAAAACCTTATTCGATAATACTTACGAAACAACCATGATCCATTATCCACTGTTCAAAATGAATCCAGTTTACCAAACACGAATGAACAAAATTCAAGTGGTCACTTAAACATATCACTCACATCTTTGGGTTCTTTTCTGGGAAACAAATGTACACTATGTACACGAAATTAAAACTTAAACGAATTATTTAGGAATTTTTTTTATAACCATTGTTGATTTAGCAAATTGCACAGGTGGTTTACACAATATTGGTATTTTAAGTTGTCCATTAGAATAACTGGACTAAATTTGATTAGAGTATGACCAGGTGTTCCATTACTGGCGCTTGTCGCCTCTTGCCGAGTCCCTCTCCTCCTTTCCTTGCTCGGACCACAAATAGACGAAATGTGGGACTATTCCCACTTGTCTAAGTTAACAGGTGCCCCGACGAGCGTGTAAGCACGGAACCGTAGTGGCGCTGTAAGTGGGTTGTTTTTCCCAATAAGCGTCTTATACTAGATACAGACTACGACGACGGGCATGTGTGTTTCTATTCTCGCCAATCGTATGTCCCGTGGGGCATAAATGCTCCGAAATCGGACAAATTAATTAGCACACTTTGTGTGCATAAATGCGCTGGGGGATGAGGCACTTTTTCCTTCCCCCGTGAGTAATGAATTAGCCCGCTGTGCGGGCATTAAATCATCGCGCATGCCTGATTGGCGAATGCGACGCTAATTAAAGTATCGTCATCATGATGTGTAGTTTAGATGAGGCGATGTTTTTCTTCACGTTCGTGCTTTAGGCATATAAAACGGAGCGTTCGTCAGTCGTACCATTCACCGTCAATCTAAAGAGAGAAAAATATGACTGAAAATTTGCAATAAGCAATAGACACCTTGGTGGACATCGAGCAGGTACTCGAGCAAGTAGAGGCTCGATGGTATACCCATGCCCGAATGAGAAAGAAAGATACTGCCCTCCAAAGAGTGAAGAGCCTTTTATAAGATGTTATTCGGGAGGAAAAGAAGAAGAGAAGAATCACATTGACTAAGAAGAGGGAGGCAAAAGAAACTGAGAAGAAAAAAGCAGACTTTGAGAGACTAACATGAAAACTGGAAGAATGTACAGGACAAGCTTAGGAGGATGGGGTATCCGGATTGGAACCCTGAGGAAGAAAAGAAGATGAATTTCTGCAAAAATTGAGGAAACTTTGGAAGACCTGGAGGGCAGAGAGAACGTAGAAGAAAACCCATGGACCTTTTCAGGGCCACTCATTTGCCTCGAAATGTACTCTTTGACCATTGCAATCAACTATTTTTGTCTTTGTGTTGTATAAGTGTTTGTTTGTCTCCATAAATACTTTTATCCCAAAAGTGTCACCCCCATAAACCCTATAGACACATTTAACATAGGATTTCCTATTATTTCCTAGAGCAGCGCTTACTGAGGTCAACACGAACACTATTACTAAGACACTAACACAATGAGGTCAGCCACTTGCTGTTGCTATTTTTCCCCAGTGTCCAGTGCCGTGACGTCACCCATGTTAAATTCTCATTTTACCCCAAGTGTCTTTAGAACTCTGGTTTATTGAAAATCCCATTGCCCCGTAAGTACCACATATAAGTATTTGATTCAGACAGACAGGCAGACAGACAGACATATGCTTTTGCTACACAATAAACAATACGAACGATTGTGATTTACACACTACTCATACTCTATATAATCAGGTACCTAACTGAAATTTTTGTAATGTTATTATAATAACAATGCTTGCACAGGTCTTGATTGTGTTAACATCATACAATTATGGCATTCTCAACCCCTTGATGCATTCTGCAGCAACTGTCGTGACTTTATTTTTTATTTGTATTTTAGTATGGCGTTAAAAGTATAACGTCACTACTCCAATGTGCTTTTAATACATTTTGGCAAAGCTCATTACTACATAAATCAGTCCACACAAAATGTTGATTCCTTCGTCATTAAGTGTAATAAAGTGAATATTCAGCCGCATCTATTCTCAGTTAGAGTGGATTTAATACTTTTCGTGTTTTTGTTTTAAAGAAAAGAGTTATATATATATATATATATATATATATATATATATATATATATATATATATATATATATATGATATTAAATTGTAAACCTCTTCAAAATGCATTGAAATGATTGGACAACCTCTACCACTACATTGGAGATATTTTTCGATTAATTGTTCGTATATGCATAACTTCTCTTTTTCCAACTTTTGCTTATTTTTCTCTCGCTTCTTTTCTTATTTATTTTTTTATTTTACGCCCAAATATTTTGAACAATCCATATCTAAATGTGAGATGTCTTTTCAAGTTTATAATTTTCCTTCTTGGCTAATGCAGGTATTTCCACCTGTATGCAATTTTATCTATCTTTACCCATTTAGCTCTGTTGACCTGTTTCATCTGATTGCTGACCAATGGATGAACTGGATTATCGCATACAGGTCAGGTCATGTGCCATACGTTTTCTAAAGATTCATAAAAATTGGTCAAGTTATACGACAGTAGCTCATCAGTGGTGTGTCTAAAAACCCTGTTATAAAATTGTCAGTCTGGCTGAATTTGTACAATATTCATTTTTAAGTTGATAAATCATTTTTGTAAAAAAAAGAAATTCATGCCACAAAATATAACCAACTTTTCCCTACTCTGTGCATGTTGGTAGCAAGACGAGGTCCCCGATCTAAAGTTTCTGTTTACACTTTAATTTTTGTTTATTTTGTTGTTTCTTAAGTTCAGCTTTGTAGAGATAAGTGGAGATTATAGTAAAGAAAAAATGAATATGTTAATGCATTAAAATGAAAAACAAACACAACTGGGTGTCTGTGTACGTGGCGTGTTGAAGGGCAAGGCACTTCGCTCAAATTGCCTCGGCACTGAACAACCTGATTGTGTTGCTGTGCCGTAAAATACCAAACCAATTCAACTGAGTGCGATGTCTAATTCCGTTTTATTAAACCACTCTCCTTTGACACTCGCGTTTTAGTGGTTTTATTAGCAGAGTCAGTTCCCTTGACAGGCGGCTCCGAACTTGATAGGTAATGTTAACAAACATCGAGAAGCAGATTCTTGATATATAAGCTTTATTTTAAAGGTTATTTCCAAGATATATTTAGATTTTGGGGTATTTTGATTACAGTCAGTATTTACATATAAACGACATACATTCCACTTGCTGGTGTGCAGATAATTTAACAACTCTCGGTTTTCGACGGTACTATAGCCTGGGACCGGCCGCACGATTCACCCAAAACCACCCAAAACCTGCCCCAAACCACCCAAAACCTGCCCCAAACCACCCCAAACCTGCCCAAATCCATTACAAACATGAAGTAAATTAAACGAAGCATACTCAAAACCACAAGAAAACCTTGGAAAGAGTATTATTTTGTAGAAACAGACGACAAAATAGGCTGCATTTATTTTTTTATATAGGTTGTAAACATTGAAACAAGGGAGACAAATGTTGCTATATTCATCGCCAGTGCTGGTTATCAAAAAGACCCAGACAATAAGTAAAAACGGCCACATTGTGCAGTAAATAATGGACCACAAGTGACATTCATACCAACGAGGATAAAAACAATAATATATACACCACACTGTAAATGTTCTTGTCCTTATTAGCAAATTGGTTGTCGCTACGGGCTTTAGCGATAGATTGTATTTCTTCATTGCATTTTATTTAAATTCTTTTTAGAATTATCTGAAGTAAATAATTGCCCATCAATGCCATAACTGTCAAATGAGATTAACACAATATTACAAAACAACGAACAACTGAAAGTACCACATAATTTCTGTCTTATCTGTTTCAGATTTCTAGCAAATATGGCATGCCTTGCCGCTAATTAAAAAATTATAAATATGTACAAAGATTATTGTTCAAAGTTTTATCAAGCACAGTTTTAAAACATGAAATGAAGTGTATCAACATTGAAATGATGAAGTTCAACTCAATTGTATTTTGCATGCTTTAAAGCAAAGCATTAATGCAATCAACATAAAACAAGTAATGCTTGCAACCTGTGTAGTAGGTAACTAAAACTTCCTAAAATTCTACTATTTTAAACATTGCAAAGAATTTTTATATAAAACCAGATCAAAAACTGGAACAATGGAAATGCGTAGCCATTCATCGACATTAGGCAAGTGTATTTCTAGTTCAATTTGCACAGCCTAGGTCAATGCTCGCTATTATCACCATTTCTTTTGCGATGTTCGTTCCGCCTTTGAACGCTTTCTTTGCCCAGGTTTGCTTCCCGCATCTATTTTCGGCCGGATGCATTGGAATTTTCCATTGGATGAATGTATGTACTTCGAAGTATTGGAATTTAGTTGCTTTTGTAAAAAATTTTTAAAGAGTCTTGTCTTTTCTGCTGATGTTTTTGTGCGCCAAATGGTTTCATCAATTACATATAAAGAAGAAGAGCCAAATAAATTATAACTGCCAGAGCCATATAGTGCGTGATGCAAATCTATAAACTGAGCTTGAGTTACACTATGTAACCTGTTATTTAATTCGGGTATCTTGTGTTGTTCCCTATCAGCAACCTGATTAAGTTTATTTTGATAGATTCCGAGTTGTTGTTGGTCCAAAGACTCGTGATAGTTTTGTTTTTTAATGGTTTGTACACAAACATTTTAATTTTTTGACTTATGAACTTATTGAAGTACTGTGCGAAATTGGGATATTTTTTTAAATACATTGCCAGATCGTCTTCTCGTTTTGCAAACTCAGCGTCATCTTGACTGAATATTAGGCCACAGTAGTAGAAGGACATGATGTTCCTATCTCAGATGAGGATTCTAGCTCAGAAGACGTTCCTGGACAAAATTTTTTGATCCAGATCCTCTAGACTTATTTTGTCATATTAAACAATATAATATTATATAAATAATGGATTATTATAAATCGCCAATAAAAAGTGTTGGATTTAATCTAACAAACAGATTTTTTAAAAGATTCAATTCCATTAAATCGGCTTTGAGATATACTGGCATACAACCCAACATAATAAGCAATTGTATTAAAAAAGTTGGTTATCATTTATCAATCAAGTACGGATCAGTATGGCTGTTTGCTGACGAAGACGATGAGTGAATAGCGGGTTGGACAACTGATCCAATGTTATTCATCGACAATATGGTTGATGTTTTATTTGACAATGATATTTCTTTCTTAGCTCAAAATAAGGTGACAAAATAAGATGATAAATATATTTGTTAGGGAAAGGGGGTTTCTGAGATAGAAACAACTCATTTTCCTTCTACTAATATAAATAATAAAAATAAAAATAATATTCCTCAGCGAGGAATGTTTTTATAGACGGCACAACACATAATTATAGTTGCATATTTACAGCAAGCATATTTACAGCATTATATATAAGGACTGCACAACATATAAACTTAATTCTAACTTCTATTCTTTTATCTGTTTTAATTTTGTTAATATGACCATTAACCAAATCATTTAGAATAGCGCCGTTGAATGTTTCATAAATGACACGGTGACAGTAATAACCAACTCGATCAGTTTTAGTTCCAAGAACTGTTACACGTAAATAATCAGTGTCATGCAAATTTCCTAATACTATTTTTGTTTTTCTATTTCGTATAATTCCTTTGTCAGAGGCCTCATACAAACCAAACACGGGATGCGGTTGAAATTCATCTTGCAAAGAGAGATTTTCGATATTGTCATCGCTAATCGAGTTATTTACACGATAAACTCGTTGTCTGTCTGAAATTTCACCGCAGAACAAAGTATAAATAAAATCTTTCCTGAACATTTCAACACGTTCCGCATTATCACCTTTTACTGAAATTTTGATTCTAGCTGGCGTTGGTATACCAAACAGTTTTTCGTATTTCATATGGATAACAGATCCAAATGCATTCCCGGTATAATGATTATAGATTGGATGAACATGATACTGTGTTTGTTCTTCTGCAGTTAGTCGGATGTATTTTAAAATTTCTGTCATTATTTTATATATCATTTTATATCTCTAATTGAAAAATTTTAATAAGCCAGTTAAATATATAAAATATTACATAAATATAATGTTAAAATTACGAGATATTGCTAACAAGAGCCTTATAAAAGCAGAAAAAATTGCTACTGCATTTTCTGGATATGATAACAGTTATAAATTAGATAATCAAAACATTTTAGCAAATTTTAAGTCCACAAATTTATTTCATCTTTGATAATGTATATTTCGACAATGAAATTGCCGAACCATATTTAAAGGCTAAATCACGAAAAATATTAGTTGGAACAAATATTTCCTCAGTCTCTGATGAAATACATCAGGAAATAACTAAAAAATTGGAGGAATTTACTACATCAGGATCAGTTTGGAAATTTGAAATGATAAAAGAAGTTTTATTTCACACAATGAAATATAACGTACTCCGCGGTAGTTCTTATGTTGATCTCCCTCAAAAAATTAAAAACAAAAAATGCTGCATAAATGTCAAAAACTATGATAACAAATGTTATCGTTGGGCAATTTTATCTGCTAGACATCCTCAAAGTTGTAACTGTGATCGAGTTGAAAAATATTTGCCGTACAAAGATGAGCTAAATTTTAACGGAATAATTTTTCCAGTGGCAGAGAATCAGATACAAAAGTTTGAAAAACAAAACGATATTTCAATGAATGTTTTAAGATTAGATGAAAAAGAAAATGTTTACCCAAGATATATTTCAGCGACTGCTACACAAAATGCAATAAATTTATTATTTTATAAAGGACATTACAGCTGGATAAAAAAAAAACTTCTACTACTGCCACTGTCTTCACTGAAAAGCATACGAAGTATTGATTTTGTGACAAGATCGTCACATCCATGTTTATGCAAAGAGTACCGAATGTTGTCATTAATATGCTTAGTGCAATATTAAAATTCTGCATTACAAAAATTGTATCTTAGAGCATTTGTCAGAGCTTTTTCATCGTCCGTACCAAATATAAACTTATCATCTCCAATTTTTTCGCGAATATGCGAAAAGAACTTGTAATATGTGTTTTCGTCTGACTCCCAATGAAGACACAGCGGACCTAAGTCAAACCTTGATTCATTCATAGAACGACAGGAGAGACACACATAATCCAAATCCAGTTTTCCCCATTGTCTTAGTTCTTCACTCATGGACTGACACTGTCTATGGTACCAATTTCCACACGTAATAAGTAAACACATTCAGATGCAGAAGTTGCACTACAACTGCCACAAGGATATTTCCTGGCGCGGTAACATGTACTCAAATAGTTTGGTTTGCACAAAAAATTTTGTGTTTTGAAGACAATTTTTTGCCTAACATTTATATGTATGCATTTATAGATCCTCACATCTGATCGCACAAATGATTCACATGCGCAGAAGACTGCTTTATCATTATCATTAAATTTCAAGCAATGACGATGATATTCTTAAATGCAGTGACATGAAGTATAAAGAAAATCATGGATCAGCAGTAATTTTCACTTCATTATAGAAATAAAAAAATCAGTACCTTTACATGATTTAATTTTTTTATTATTTTTTTGTATTTAAAACGTCAAGAAGAAATATAATATACTGCTATAGGCCTTTGCGACAACAAATTCTTAACAAAGACAATAACAAATATATGTAAAAATATTTATAATATGCATGTTATTGTTGTCATCCACGTTAATATATATGGCACACTGATGGTCAGTTATTTACTTCACAATGAGGCCGTTTATACCTGGAACGTATTGACTGGGTCCGCCTTTGACTTCATAACCAGCATAGGGGATCAATCCAGTAACATTTGTCTCCCTTTTGTCATTTCCATCCGATGTAAATACTAAATGCGGCATAATTTATCGTCTGTTTCAACAAGATAGTACTCTTTCCACTGTTTTCTTGTGGTTTTGGGTATCTTCCATTTGATTTACATAATGCTTGTGGTGGATCTGGGCAGGTTTTGGGTGGTTTTGGGCAGGTTTTGGGTGGTTTTGGGTGAATCGTGCGGTCCGCCTGGGACACCGTGTTATCGCGGTACATATTGTTCTTACTGGTACATATTAAAACTGTTTTGATATTGTTGCTTACTTTTAATTTGTCGTGTCGTGTATGCGCATTTACTCATTTTAAATTAAATATACATTGTTCTTTTAAAATTGAACACTCATTTTCTTTAGCAAAAGTCTATCAATCGTGATTATTGAATGCTCTGCACCTTAACTGTCACCAAGAAACTTACAGACGAAAATTATGTCGCTATCACAGGAGTCTGACGTTTTATCAATAAAGTACGACGAAATTTCTGATAACATGAAATCACCTTATCGGTATTATAAATGAACACTTATGTTCATTGATCGTTGTACTTCATTGATAAAACGTCAGACTCCTGTGGTTGATCTCATACAAATGTTTACGTACTTTAACATTGATTTTGCTGTATGTACCTTTTGGGGCATGTAAATAACGACCTTCCAAAGGAATATGGATATGAGGCTCCAAATGAAGCAAATAATTGCCATTTAATGGTATGCAGCATCAAATTCTAGAAAATGACACCCATTACTGAAATAATCGCTGAACACATACATGACCTGTTATGTACTATAGTTCAAGTACAAGTCACACGGGTCATGTATGCATTTAACACCGACTATTTCAGTAAATGGTTTCATAATTTAGAATTTGATTCTACATACTTTTAAGTGGCAAGTATTCACTTAACTTGGATTTGTATACCTCCATATTCCTTTAGAAGGTCATTATTTAGATGCCCTGAGAGGTGTAAACAGCAAAATCAATGTTAAAGTACGTGGAAAGTTTTGGACGAAACGAACCAAAAGGTGTGATCCAGTACAATCTGGATTGAATGTTGCTCGCTGTGATGTCACAATGAAAGCTATGCATGTAGATAAACAAATTGGTACTACCCTGTATTGTGACAATTAGACTCAACATGCTCTTTTCTTGACCCAGTTAGGACCAGGCCACCATTGTAAAAGTACATAGAGATTGATAATTTTTGTCTGGAAAATTTCTTGATGACAGTTAAGGTGCAGAATATTAAATAACCAGGACTGAATAGACTTTGGTTAAATAAAATTAGTGTTAACACTTTAAAGCAATAATTTACGTTTAATTTAAGATGAGTAAATGCGCATATATGGCACGTATGACTTTTACGAAAGAATGCCTACGTTATAGGTCAAGTTGGAACACCCAGCACTTTGGCTGTCCTGTTGATCAAAAATTAAAATCATTCACTGTGACAAGTGCACCACACGTTCATAACTGATGCAGTAGGATTAAAATGAAAAAGTAAATGTAGTGAACTTTTTTTGATTATGTTTTCTAGGTAATAGGAAGTACCAGCCTACAAATCTAATAATGTGTCAGCTTTGGCCCCTCAAGTGTACATTTATGCAATCAATGAGGTGCCATCAAGAAATGCCGAAAAACGAAAAGCAAACAGCAATAAGTAGACTTCAGGTATTAACTTTTTTTGTAATTAAATTTTTTATAAGAATCATGGAAATTATCAGTGACTGAACCTACATGACTAGTCCGATAAATCAACCCCCCAAATCTGTGTTGATACTGATGAACGATATGTGGGGTCTAATGTCACCTGTTCATTAAAATGTGCAATTTTGCTATGGACTTTAACAGTGGTGGCCATGTACTAAACATGGGTCAAAATAAGAGCGCATCGAGTGGAATCGTCACAATCGAGGTTAGTACGAATTTGTTCATCAATATGTGTAGCTTTCATTGTGACATCACAGCATGCGACATTCAATCTGGATTATACTGGATCACACCTTTACGTTCATTTCATCCAAAAATGTCTACATGCTTTAACATTGATTTGCCATATGCACCTCTCGGGGTGTCTAAATAATGAACTTCCAAAGGAATATGGATGTATACGAATCAAAATGAAGTGAATACTTGCCACTTAAAGGCATGTAGAATAAAAGTCTTAAAATGACACCCATTACTGAAATAGTTGGTATTGAATGCCTGCATGACTCGTGTGATTCATACTGTAGTAGGATAGAATTCATGGACGTGATTGAACAAACCAACACCAACCATTTCTCAGACTGATTATAGTACAATTTAATTTATTTTGCCTCTGTTTCCAATAAATTGTGTTTGAATTATTTCTGATTTCTTGTCGATTCACTTAAAATCATGCCCATGCTGTGAAGACCCAATTTAGACCCATTTTCCTCATTGTTGAAATGATGTTACTTACGACAGTCAGAAAATTAAACTAATTGAAATGTTTCAAAGATTTGCGACCCAGATAGTTCATACATTTGTTATTGTTTAATGACTGTTGGAGCTTTTATGATTGACCCAGATGATGCCACCATGTGACCGCACTGGGTGGCAAAGATACAAGAATGCTCTCTCATTCCGACCAAATTACAGGCTGATTTGGACCAAATATCAGACTGATTTGGGACACATTAAAGATCACAGGTTGCTGATGTGAGCTTAATATTGAAATAAAGGCAATAACCTGAAGGAAAAATCATACAGAGGGACAAAATTACATCAGATTACCCATATGACCCGTTTTGACATAGTACTCAGTCTGTCATACTATCAGTGAGACAAGGTAAGTAACTTCAAAAAACTTTGTTCATACCTGACCCTTGATCTCCGCTGCTATTTTGTCTTTGAAGGCACATGGCATAATCTATGGCTTGTTTTACCAATGAGATATTTTTCTATTCATCAAGCCATCATTGACTGCTTTACTGAAGTTATCAGCTCCGAAACATACAAATTGCATGAATGTCTTCTCTCAGGACAAAGTTGCGCTCAATGCAACTTGCGGTACTTACAGTGTTTGCGACTACAATACATTCCTTCATTAATCTGAAAACAGTGGTAGATGCAAAAGTAAGTTTCTACTTAACGTTTAATCAATTAAACTCTTGGAATCCTGTTCCATGATGGAATTACACATACATTTTCAAGCATCCATTCAGTTTTAAATCCCAAAGTACAAAATTCGCTACCTCCTAAGTGAAGTATGCTTTTGTGACATACATAACTTGGGAGCATAAAACGATTGACATTTATTGTGTGATAGACAGGGTCCTATGTCAGAATGAATCATACGGGTAATTTGAGATAATTTCATGAAGTATAAAAAACAACAGAACACACATAATTGATTTCTGTTAGTGGTTATTACTACTTTGTCAACATAGTCTAAATCAAACGAATATCTATCACATTTACTGCCACCCCACCCCCCATTTTTAAATGTTTATAATGAAGAAAACAGTTATTCTTTGAATTAATAACAATGAAAAACTTTCTGAAACTTTTCGTAAGTCGGGTAATTGTGCTTTTATTGATTTCTCATGCAAATTGTGTTTGGTTTGTTTCATATTTATAAAATAAATATTGTGTAAAGAGTTCTTGATTAGGCCAAATAGACAATGTTCTGGTTACATTGAAGAAAAAAATTTCAGGTAGGTAGAGAAACCTTTTTTTGTTTTTGTCTAGACTGATTTAAATGAAGCATAAACTAGAAAATAAGTGCCATTCTCATTCTGAATTTAACTTCAATCATAGTTACATCCCTTTTTAAATTTTTTTCTTCCAAAATGTTATTTTTCTTTCTGTTAAAAATGTTTTTCGCACAAATTAATGTTTGGTCAGCAGGAAAAAACAATGTCAATTAGCTAACCAGAACCACATACCTCAGTAACATAATATCAAAATGTACTTTAGTGCTGTCATTGAATTTTCAGCTTGTAAGTAAAATCTCTAACTTATAAATGAACTTTTTTTTTCATTCAGACCTTTGAAAATTGTGCAGATGCTAATGAAAATGATGCATTGAAACTCCTCAAAGCCAAAAACACTTGGGACCCATAAGTTTTCAGTTTTCAGAGGTTTTTGCTTTACTAAGGGTTTAGCAGCTGTGAAAAAAGTCTTTTTCTAAGCGCTTATGTGATGAGACAGAGAATGTAATTATGTTTTCTTTGTGTGTAAGAGTGGACAACATTAAAAAAGCTGTTTTTGTTTAAAAAAATGTATTTAATGAAAAATTAGCTGAACTGTATACATTACTGAAATTCACATCCTGTCAAATAAATGCAGTTCATCCGGGAGGAAATACAGTCCTCGTGAGAAGAAACCTTTGAGGAATGAGATATGTCTATAATTTTACTATATGACCTTTAGAATTTTGAAAGATACTCCATGTTTAAATACTCTATATAGTTCATAATTTTCACAGTTCAAGGGCCTGACTTGAGGAAGGCATGGAGAATGGTCTGTTTTTTCTTTCACTAATGTGGCCTGTGTTATTGCCACCATTTTTTGTGGTGTAGCCAAATGAGCAAATTAGCAATCGTGAATTTGTTTAGGTTCTATATAAGATCAGAAACTTCGGGGTTTTATTGATTGAATCTGACCTTTACAATGCTGCTTTGTCGTCTCCATCAGCAAAGCACCACAAACAAGCCACAAGGATGGTTAATAAAACCCTGATAATTAAATTTAAAAAATATAATTTAAATTTTAAAAAACCCCACTGTTCTTTTGATCTTGTTGTAATGGACATCTGTATTATATCTTAATTTATAATACTGTTTTATTTAAGTCATTTGGGTTTATGACATTTATATTTCATTAATTTAATTCAGTGGCAGGTTTGTGTTATAATAAGGAGCATGTGCAGTATCAGAAAAATTTTCATAAATCAAGGCTGATTGCTAAGGTCATGTCAACAACTGTTTTGATCAAAGTATGCCATGCATTAGCTTGAATGGAGGTAATGAAAACAGTGTGTGATACTAGGAGTATATTTGTCCTGTAGAGATGTCATGTATACCCTAGTTGTTGATTGGCTTAATAATTAGGGAAGGTCAGAACATGACTTAAACTATTTTACAACTGAATGATTTAAATGTTTGAGATTCAAATTTTGTTGATTTGGTGATCACATAGAAACTGTATAAGTGAATTAAAGTGTCATATTAGGATTCTTCAGTTTATAGCCAGCTTTATAAGAGAGGGATAGAGGAAATCGTGATTTATTTATAATGTTATGAATATCTAATATGTATTGTTGTTAGTTTTTTCTTTCCATGATTATATGGTGTGTATATAGTTGTATTTTGGACTTGACCTTGTCCAAAATCAAGGTCATTTTGTACCTGACCAGTAACTTTTAATTTTGTAAACAAATAATACATAGCTAATATTTTCTCTATGATTGTGGTTTAAATATTAGGATCATTATCAATAGAGGTAAACATCTTTACTTGGGACTGGGTCTAGGATATTGGCATTTCCCATGGATAACTTGTTGTAGCTGATGGTTACCACTTTTTTCATTATAATTTTAGTAAAAGATTACCAGTATATCTTGTTTACAACTTTGAATTTTCTTGAAATGAACTTTGGACCTACATCCTGGCTAAACTTTTGTGTCTTTGGTTTTGATGTAATCTTGTTTACTTGAAAAATTGTTCATTCTTGCAATAACATCAGAAGCAAAATTATTTGTATTTTTGTGTTAAATTTTTGGTCGCATGGAATTATTCAAATTGTTGTTCTGGAATCACAATGTGCTCAATAATATTCTTGGACAGAAACACTAATTTGGAATTATAGTGAATTCAGACAAGGAAATCTTGGATTATATTATTGTTATTAATTGGAAGACTGTTAGCACATAATCAAACTTCAGACCACTGGTGACCACTCTGAGCATCTGCCTCTGATGTGGGAGGTCACACGTTCGAACCCCAGCCGAGTCATACCAAAGATTTATAAAAATGATACAAACAGCTGCCACGCAAGGCACTCAGCATTAAGAGGTTAGTGTTAGGACTGGTCGTCCTGGTGTCAGGATAATGTGACTGGGTGGGATATCATGCTACATGTCTGCGGCATTATGCCCCAGTGCTAGACATCACGATAAACTGCCACACTACAGATATCATAGTGAAATGACTGAAAATTTGTTAATACTACATTAAAAATCCAAAACACACATACTTTTGGTACACTAGTACATTCAAGACAACATCAACACCTTCATTGCTGGATCTTATTTCGAACCTCACTGGAATTTTAATTAGAATATTTCATTTATTAGGAATGGTGATAGAACTTTTTGGACTGTTTGGGATTTAATTAGCAATAATATAAGTTCTTTTTAAATTTTCACTTTGCATTATAGGGAAATTACAGTAAAACCTGTTATGAGAGACCACCCCTTCTGCCAACAAAAAGCAGTCTCTCAAGACGGGTGGCCTCTCATAGCAGGTTTGTAGAAAAAGACCAGTTTCCAAGGTTCAGTTTCAGAACAATTTCAAGAAAAATAACCACAATCACTGTACATACATTCTAGGCTTTATTAATAGTTCTTGCTAAAATATTGTATGCATTCATCTAAAAACAAAATTATATAGCAATAAAGAAACACTTCTATCATTAAGCATGAAATCACATTTACATTTGAAGATCACATATTTTAGCATATGAAATTGTTTCTGAATTACTCCTTTTCCTTTATAACCTAAATTTGTTTTACTGACGTTTGAACTGCTTTTTTGCGAGTGGTCTGCTTTTTTTCACTTCTTCCAGTTACAATAATTATTGTCTCCAGTCTTAAAATTTGTCTGTTTTTAGCTGGAGATTCGTTTATTGTTATTAAGGTTCTAGGTGATAAAATCATTAGTTGTAATGTCGAACGTAAAGATGGTTTTGACTGGGCTGTGGGAAAATATGACAAATCTATACATTTGCATTGTATATCTAACAATTAACGAAATAAAAAGAAACAATTATCTCATCCAGGAACAGAACCATTTACTCACAGACAAAAGTCAGTGGCTTCATTCAAAGATGACATACAGGGATTAACTCTATAAGCAAAGTGTGTAACCCAGTCGCACCAACTTTAATAGACGACAGCTTTATGATTGGGATGTAATCACTTAACATCGGGGGAAAAAACAACAAACATCACAAGTCTTGAACACTATCAATCGAATCCCACAAACGATTCTCTCTTGCTGGTTTAATAGACAATGACCTTATTCACCTCTGGCAATATGGATTAACTCTAAAGACAAACAATATACACAACCACTACGTCAACTTTGGCACTACAGTGGCAATTCATGACATGTACATTAGCCTGGTTTTAAGGACTATAGCATTTATCACTGGTAGCAACAATCCTTTTTTTTAAATACTCTTTTTATGTTTGTTTTTGATCAGAACAATCGTTACTAATCAAGTGGTCGTTGTAACAATTGATTACATATAGGTCAGTGGTACCTGTCTGTTCTCGCAATATGGTCATTCATATGGATGCCAGGTCATAATGCCGGGAAACAGGCTAAGTGTGGGAATAATTAGTCTGGTTCCCTGTTTTGTATGCTTCCTGTGTTGCTCACCCCAATACGAATAGCGGAGAACAACGCAGGGAGCATACGAAGTAGGGAATCAGAGTAGGAAATAATCTACATATACTTTAGTCTGGTTTACGACAGAAACTATAAAACACTATAAGCATAGGTAAATATCCAGACATCGATAGCCAGCCGATTTTTTAAAATTTAGAACGGTATGAACTGTCGTTCTTACAGGGATTAAATAAAGGTCGGATGAGCTTATCCTCGTTTTTGCAATGTGGTCATTCATAGCAGTGTCGAAATGCATATTTTGCCAAGACTTTGTGGTCGCTGGTTGCGTTCAGCAGGTGGTCGTTATAACAGAGTGTTTATATAATAAAATCGATCCATGCATTACGATTGTGGCTGGAAATGACAGGTGGTCGCTCATAGCAGAGGTCGCTCATAACAGTTTTTACTGTATTTCTTGAATTTTACAGAACTTTTTGGTTTTCATTCTTTTCTATTACTTAGTTTAAGACCATAGAGTCATAATAATAATGAAAAACATTTATTATAAAACAGACAGTATTTGTAAGATTATGTAAAGTTATTCAAGGACTTGAACCTTTAAATAATTCTGTCGGATTAAGTGAAAAATTCAGAGACTTTTGTGATATTTTACTTTCGTGGAATTTATCTTGAAGTAAAAAATTTTGGATTTAGAACTGTGATTCTTAACATGTTAACACATAAGAACATTAGAACCTTCATTCAAAATACCTTTGGATAGTTTCTGGATTAATATGAAATTGATAGTACAGTTTAGGATACTATTCTAGGAATTCATGCACTGTTAGGTATTTTTAATTCTTTCACTTTGTTTGATTTTGATTTTATTTTTTAGGGAAATAAATTTATATTTTGGAAAATTGAATGCATGTTGTATTTTACCTTGTTTTGCTACTTAGTTTAAGCCCCTAGATGTAACAATATGTACAGATAAATAGCAACAATCATAATTAGATAATGAACAAATAAAAAACTTACCTACAGGCATTTTGTTATTAATAATTTGCCTTAAAGGCGGTCTTTTTTGTACAATGCAAAGACTTCAGGTTGGCCTTTTTGTTGGCTCAAATAGAAATTTGTTTTGGTATTTGGAGTTAAAGGGTTTGCATTTACTGGGAAATAGTGATGATATTTAAGATGGAAATACTTGAGTTTCACTGAATTTCCTTTAAAGCACATGTCAGCAGATATCTCTGAGAATATGTATGTAGTTACTTTTGACAAGAAAAATGTCAACTTACAATCAAAATGAATATTTAAGTGTCTTGGCTGATTCCCACCTACATTCACACAATGCATGCTGTTGTAATCTAATAGTATAGCAGATAATGTCTATATAGCAACTGATTGGTTCAGCATAACAACTGATTGGTTAAAATCTAGTTGGGTAATGACACAGAAATGTTAAAATCGATTAATCAATCAGCAGTCATCCTTTTTATGGTGTCTAGCTCTCTAGAATGGAGGTTTGACCAAAATGGACAATTTAGTCTGTAAGTTGGTGCAAAACTGAGATGGTTGGAATTCCTCTTTTGAATGCAAGTTACTGAGAGATTTGCAGTCATTGAATTGGTATTGGTTTTGTGCTAAATGTTGTTGAGTTGTTTCAGTGATGATTTTACCAAGGGGTGGTGGTGGCATTGTTGCTGTTTATGGAAGTACAAATGAAACTTTTGGTTATTGAGTACTAATCATTGTAGTCAGTCTTAAATCAATTGAACCACCTGTGATCCTAGATTTTCAACTGATCCACAGTAACACTTTTAATGCTGTCAGCAAATTACATTGCAACTTGTTTGGCAGTCAGGTGCAGTGCACATTTCAGGTCTGTGAGAACCAATCAAGCTCCTATGAACAATCCCCAGACAATATCACCAAGACCATTTCTGCAATATGTAAACAAGTTTTCTTTAGTTGACAACACACTTGCATCACATGTCCATGCATAACTGTTGTTTTATTAAATATTGAGTTGATCTCTATCAATGTGCAATGCCAACCACGCACAGCTATCGTTTTAATAATATTGGGTTGATCTCTATTAGTGTGCAATGCCAACCATGCACAACTATCATTTTATTAAATATTGAGTTGATCTCTATCAGTGTGCAATGCCAACCATGCACAACTATCATTTTATTAAATATTTTGTTGATCTCTGTTGGTGTGCAATGCCAACCACACACAACTATCGTTTTATTAAATATTTTGTCGATCTCTGTCTGTGTGTGATGTCAACCACATACAGCTGTCATTTTAGTAAACATTGGGTTGATCTCTGTGTGCGATTTCAACCTCATACTGTGGACATGTGATTGAGATGGTAGAGCTTAGTTTGGGTTCATGTTTATATATCAGGGGAGGGGGCCCCGAGTGGCCGAGTGGTCTAAAGCGCTGATCGTTACGGATCACTGCCATCTCACCTCTGTCTGCGTGAGTTCGAGTCCAGGCTCGGCTAGCGTGGGTACGTGAGAAAGCCTGCCAGTAGCTTCTCGTGGGTCGGTGGTTCTTCCCGGGGTTTTCCAGGGTTCTTCCTCCACCATTAATACTGGCCGCCATGTATAGCCTATATTGTGCTGAAAAATGGCATTAAACCCTATAACAACAACAACAACATATATCAGGGGTTGACAACCTACAAGGTGGCACATCAAAAAGTTTTGTGTGGCACACAAAGGGCAGCCAAAAATCTTGATTTTAACAGTGTTACACCCTTACTGGTGGCACATGCTCATTCAGTTTGTAATTAATCTGGAAAAAGTGGCATGCTATGTAAAATAGGTTGCTGACCCAAGTTATATATGTAGATTTAGAGTTTTTGATCAGCAACGAAATCCTCCATCGGATATCTTCATTGAGTCAGTCAATGTTGTACATACCTGTGGAAAGTCCAATAATGTTCCTGGTACCTTCTCAACTGACCTCACCTATAAACAAGATGCAAGAGGCCTCCAAATGGTCACAATTGAATATTGGGCCAACTGTAATATATGCACCGTGATGCTAGTGCGATCTTGAGTGTGAGGGATTGCCTTGCAGTAGTTGATATAAAGTGAACCATGTAGCATTCTGGTTTGTAGACGAGTGTTCATGATCATCAAGGTGACCCTTGGGATTGTATTTGAAATGACACTCTGAATTGCAGCATTGATCTCATGAAGATTTATAAGCACCTCAGAATTCGACATTGGTGCTGTAGGAACAAAGTCATCATATACATCATCAATGTCCTACACACAATGAGTTTGTGCATTAATAAGTGAAACATTTCCGGGCCCATAATGCTGTCAATGTGGAACTGCTGACAAATTGACATGGCCTCATTGATAACTTCTAATGAGTAATTGCCAGCACAAACTGACCACACAGTCATTTCCAACCTGTCGATGAGTTCAAAGACCTGTTGTGAGTCATACAGTCCACCAACGCCTTCTCTTACAGGTGCTTGGTTTTTTCTAGCCACCAGTGGATTTTGTCAGATTCTCATTGCCACCTGGCAATTTTTTCATTCTGAGTTGGAGTTTTGGTTCATGTGGGGATTGAGGTTCACATCTTTGTTGTGTTTGCTTTTGGTTTCTTTTGTTTTCAGTGCTTCTGCCTGTTTTAAACAGCTTTTTTTGGCTGGGGAAAGTTCTGACACCAGAGGTTTCAGTGGAGTTTACTTTTCTAATTAGGTTTGTGTTCAAGTTCAGGTTAGTATGAGGGTTCATGTTTGTACGAGGGTCCAGGTTTGTGTATGGCTTCGGCTTGATGTAAATGTTTGGTTCGGCTTAATGTAAATGTTTGGTTTCCGTACCTGCCAACCATTAATCTTTTGGAATAATAATTTTTTTTTCTTCACCTAATCATGACTTATGTTAGCTGTTATATTGATTATGCTTTTTTGATACATATAGAAAAAGGAAGCAATAAAAATTCTTGGTTTTCGTTTTTATTATCTTTTTATTCCACACATATAAATTTGAGAATATTCTTAAAAAGAAGACTTGGATGGGAATAGTGTAAGAGTTTGTTAGTCCTTCATAGACATGTACTTTCCTTATTTTCTATTTATAGCAGCTGCATAAGAAACATTTCTAAGAAAAGAGATGGGTTTCTTCTGTTTGAAAATGTATTCACAGATTTGTTTTATTAATAATACCAGATGTTAAACAAAACTGGCTTGATTGATGTGACTGGTGGATGTTATATGACTGGAAAATGTTAGAAAAAATGTCAGAAGGAAGGGATCGTTTTAAATTTTAAAACTTGTTGGATCAGAAAGTGAAAAATCAGTGTGCTTTAGAAATTTTTAACCAAGAATAGGAGAGTGATGTAATACAGCACTCAGGTTGAGCACATCATCGTGTTCATTATAGAATTTGTGGAGTTGGCTTTATGACCACTCACCAAAAGTTCGACACATAGACTAGTGAAAGTGAGTGTTGTATTTGTTAATATGTTTTGTGTTTGTATTCTGGTACTAATCCATATGGATTTTTCCCCATTTTGTAAAATTTTCTGTAATTGTGGCATGTATTGTATAAATTACACTTTTTATGCTCTGATTGTGTTTTTTTTGCCACTCATTTTGTGCTTACACCTCTATGGGTTGGAAGGAACGCGTTTCAGCTGAAACAGAATCATAAAGAGCAAATGTCTCTGTTGTGTAGGTGGATGAGATGGAATATTTTCTTGTTTATAATGTTTTTTCATAAAAATTTTACATAATTCATTGGCTTTTTCCTTGTCCCAGAATATATATTCCTTATACTAGCAAAGAAAAAGATCCCATGCATGACCTTTAGCTGGTAAATTTCCCTTGAACTCTCTAAATGCCAACTCCATGGTTATGTGTTTAGGATTTGACTTTGGTAGTTTCAAAATTCAACAACAGTTGGGTTTTCCCAGATCTAGCCATGGCAATATTTAGAAGTCAGTGATGGAAAAATCATTGGTTTTCTCTTTTGTTGTGACATGTTGAATGTCAGTTGTTGTACAATATATAACTCATCATCGTGCCTTCATGTTGTGTATAATGCCACATGAAAACTTGTAGTCTGACCCAGTTTTATCAATATCGCTTGTGTCATTTAGCTGTATAAATCATTGAAAATGCAAAGTCCTGGACCAGTGGTCTGTTGTTACTATCAAATCTGTTGTGTTTATGTTGAGATAAAAAATGTACATGTCAACTCACAAGTCCCAAGTCCCAAATTGAACAAATCCATTGTTTTCTAATTGTTTATGTTGAAAAGCTGCCAGTTCTGACTCATACTTTATGCTAGTTATTTGATGTTTCCACCAGGTTTTAATGCTGCCATGGCATTAACAATTGGGCACTTGTTTGGTCCTCCAAAGTTGGCCTTTCAAGGCAACTGCGATAATGCATGCACCCCTCATCAAAGCAAGCTGGCTACAATCTTTAACAAAAACAACACACACTTTTTCAGAGGAAGCCAGCAAACTTGAATAAAAATAATGGAATCTGATTGATTGTTGCATTTCCAAAGTGATTGATGATTGGAGTATATTTATTGGGCCAAGGTTTCCTTTTTTTGCAGAAAAAAATGCCATAACTACATGCTGATGATGGTTACCAGTGGTGACATAAAACACAAATTAAATAAATTTTGAAACTAAATATCTGGCCATCAAAGAAGCCTGGCTGTTAAGGAAGTTTAGGGCATCTTGCAAAGATGTTTGTGAAAAATCTTCAGTTTTGTTTCTTCATTTCTTCATAAATAACTTCATTCCCTTGATAGCTTCAGCAAGATGATTATGGTTGCTATCTCAGGCAGACCAAAATCTAGGCCATTTTAAGTATATGTAGTGTGTAGCAGCATTTAATAATAAACCACATATTTTTCTGTAATTAATTTTGAAGTACAACTATGGGGCTTGACCAGCATGCAGTTTGTTTTTGTTGAGCCAGCATGTACATTGGACACTTATTCACCATCATTTTTGGGCTCAAAATCCCTCACTGGTATTTCCAGTAACACTCTCCCAGCCGCAATAATTTCATCTACTTCTTAACTTTCAAAATCATTTTCATCGTCACTGTCACCAACCAGCATTTGCCGAATATCATCATCTGTAGATGCATCATGGGGAGTCAACCATTTTGCGAGGTGGCTGTTGTTTTAACCAAGCATTTGTTACACTTTTTTGCAAAATGCATAGTAAAACTGTGACAATGTTTGTTCCATGGACAAATGTACCAATCAGTTTAGTTTCACAACTGCTTTTGTCAAACTGTATTACACATGTGCAAACAGTAACTTAGGCCCAAAAAATGTGTTTTGGGTTGGCTGACCATCCCTCTTATTCATTGCCGACCCTAGGTTTAAAATTTTAAAAAAAATTAAAATTGATTTGTGATTTATACATCTAATTGAGACAGTTTAGCCCAGTACTTGAAGTGCTTAGTACATTATATAGATACTAATTGTTAAATATATAATGTTTTAAAAAAATACCAACCTACCCTAATTTTGAAACCAGTGCAATAGGAAAATGGCAAATGACGCAAGTACTATGTGGCCTCGGCTGACTATGCAACTTATGCCATGACAAACACTTCATGCCAAGGTTAAGACAGGCATGTAAAATCTTTCTAAAAACAACCCACTCAACATAATTTGGTAAAATTTTACAGAAAGCATCTTGGCAGGTAAAGCCTTTAATTTGATACAGATGATACAAATCCCCTATCAAACATGGCTGCCGCTACTAACAATTAACAAGCCTTTAAACACTCTTCAAAAAACATTGAACAGAATTTGACAAAATTGACAGAAAGTGTTCTGGCACAAGTGCTTTTCAGTTTTAATCAAGTGATGTTGATTAAATATGGCCTTTTATTAAAATTGGAAACATTTTGCTTTTCAAAACTACTGAGCCAAATTGGACCCAAGTATTTTGGCATGAAGGCCTTTGAACTTCATACAAATGACAACAACCTGGCATCAAATATGGCTGCCTTTGTTACAAATGGAAAAATATTTCAAGTTTCATTCCTTTGAAGAGTTTAGTTAATGGCGTGGCCTTATTATTTTGTGGCAATGTCGGTGAATGATGGTGAAACTATTTTGAACAAAGATACAGTTAAAGAAGAAAAGGAGAAAAAAAGAAAAATTTGTTTCACAGTGTGAACAAACCAGAGATTAGGTCACCACTGCATGTCACAATGTCAACAAACCAGTGATGAGGTCACTATGCGACATGTACACACCCAGCTGATAATTAACTCAACTGGTCATGCATCAGAAGAGCCTGTGAGATGGCCCGTTGTCTGTTGTCCTTGATTATTATTGCTACTCCTCCTAAACTATTCATATGATTGACATGAAAGTTTACATGTGTTCATCTCAGGGTCTTGTTGGTCATAAATGAGTATGGTGCCACAAAGACAAACAACATGGCCTCAGTGGTGTTTAACATAAAAATCTTATTGCTACTTCTCCTGAATTGATGGTCATATCAACACAGGATTTTCACAGAAAGACTTCTGATAATTTCTTGTTGGTCCTAAATGAAAAATGGTGCTGATCGGACATCCAGATTTGGCCACTAAATGGCAGCCATCTTGAAAATCTTGTTATCACAATGTTTCCTGAATGGAAAGTCATATCAGCTTGGGGTTCTCACCAGAAGGCTTCTTATAATGAATAGTGGTCTTGAATGAAAATGATTCTTCTCTGACCTCCAATATGGCATCTTTTAAAATCATTTGAAAATCTTGTTGTCCCTGCTCCACCTGAATATATGGTCATGTCAACATAGGTTTTCACTGAAAGAATTATTATGATATCTAATTTGTCTTAAATGAAAATGGTTCCAATCCATTATCCAATATGGCCAGCATGGTCATTATCTTGAAAATCTTGTTATTGCTCAAATCCAGGTTGGTTTTAAAACCCAGAGAAAGGGTTTGATGATGGATTTCTGGAATTTCATTTTGGCCAGTAGATTGTCAGTCCTTTCAAAAGATTCATGTTAGAATGAGAGATGGCAAAGCAATGTCTAGAGAGCACATTCTGTCACTGTTCAAGTGTTGCTATCATACAATATTTGCCCTACCTGAAACTTAACTGAGCCTCAAAAGTATAGTTGATCCATTACCAAAAGATAAGACATTTGTCTGAGGGGGTGCTCTACAGATGTTATGAATTTCTGAGGGAGTGATGGATATAAGGTAAAATTGTTTGCATTTGCAACATGCACAATGCAGAGAATGTTGGCATACCTCTATGTTTCATGTACTGTGGCTGAAATTTCTTCGGATACTGTACTTGTGGAAATTGTACATGATCTAAGGACACAGTTAACAAAAATGACTGCTCCCATGTGTTCTAAAAATAAGCATTAGTTAGTCTATCAATAGCAGTTATTCAATAGGGAAAATGAATTTTGCCAGACTAGGCAATACCGTCTTCTGAAAGTGCAATGAATGAATTGCCAATATATAAAATGTCAAAAAAGTTAGCTCTTTTCTTCACAATCTACCTCAGAAGTCTAGGAAATAAAAATGACCAAATAGAGCTAGCAGTTTTTTAACAGATGCACATTTGAAGTTAGGCCAAGCTGCATGCTCTATAACCCATATTACACCAATCAATCATACACCAAAATAAAAGGAATTTAAAGTTCATTTAACAGTCCCCATAACATACAAGTTCTTTTTTTTAAATAGCATGTATAACCAGTGAGGAAAACTGGGTAAGTTCTTTTTCTTTAAAAAATCTAACCCTATGCAATTACAAAACTGTAGAGTGCCACCGGAACACAATTTATGTTTCATTTAAGTGATAGCTGACTTTAATATCAAAAAATTTCCCACATCCCAGATTGTAATTAATGCTATTTTTCAATCACAAAACTAGAGGGTCTCTAAAATTAACCAAGTCAGACAACACAATGTTCCTGTACAACAAGGTAGTACACATCTTTTGACCTGAATGTACATAGACTAAATAACAAAATCAATTACTGATGCTAAGAAATATATTGGAAACTAAAAGTAGCTATCGAATCATTTTTGTTGTAATAAATAAACACTTTAGTTTTCATAAGCTGAGTAAGAAAGTATTTGTGGTGTAATAGGTTAATTTTCATGAGCTGAAATTCAGAATGTCTACCTCTGAGACGACACATGATGGCTTTTAGACCAGAAGAGCTTACGTGATGGCCTCTTGTCCGCCTGCACATCTGTCCATTAGCACATATTTGTTATCACTTTTTCTCATAAACTAATTGGATTGCCATGAAACTTTGTGCTGACATTCATTATATGGTCTAGTTAGTCCTAAATGAAAATGGTGCAGCTCAGACACTCCATCTAGCCACCACAACTGCGATCTTGAAATTTCTGTTATTGCTACTCCTTCTAAATGGATAGCCTTATCAATAGAGGGTTTCCATTAAAACACTTCTTTTGATGTCCTGTTGATTCTAAATGAAAATGGTGCTGATCTGATATCAGAAATGGCAGCCGCAGCAGCCATCTTGAAAATCTTGTCATCACTGATCCTCCAGAACAGAAATTCATATCACCATGTGGTTTTCACTGGAAGACTTGCGGTGCCCCGTTAGTCTCATATTAAAATGGTGCTGATCTGACTCATAGTTTTTCCACCACATTGGCCATCTTCAAAATCTTTTATTACTCTTCTCCTTGATGGATGTTCATATTGAGATTGGGTTTTCACCAAGAGACTTCTTGCGATATCTAGTATTTGACAATGGTGCCTCTCTGCCATCCAGTATGGCTGCTATCTTGAAAACCTTGTTTTGGCTACTCTGACAATATAGCATGTGGTTTTCATGAGATGACTTCTTAAGATGTCTGCTTGTTCCTTGTATGTCATGCCAGTCTAACATCTCCTATGGCCAACATGTCACTACAACATATCTTACTATCACTACATGTACTTGTCCAAAAAATTCCTACCAACTTGGAATTTTCAACAGTAGACTTCTTATGGTGTCTGGTGGAGGATAAATAAACATGATGCTGATCTGAAATTTTTTTTATCACTACTAATTATGATGGATGGTGATATTTATACGGGGATTTCATCAAAAGATTTCTAATCATGTCTAATTGGTCCAGAATGAAAATGTTGCCAGTTTTGCATCCAATGTTGTCACCACAATGGCCGATTTGAAAATCTTATTTCCAGAAAAATATTAGAGATGGCTTCAACACTCTGCAGCTAAAAAGAAGAAATGATTTCATCTTAAATTCCTGGAAATTCTTTTCATTCAGTTGAACGTCATTACCTTCGTGAGGCTCTTTTTTTCACAGAAAAGGCAGAGGACACTTCAGTTGGAGTACTAATACTGCATTCATGCATCTGCATGGTTATAAGTGAGTCTAATGCAAGTGAAACCCACAAGTTTAATGTCATGATGAACTTGACAAATAAATCATATGATCACACAGAATAGAATGTTGAGGTCCAAATAGAAACGAAATAGAAAGTCCAAATAGAAATGAAATAGAAACAGAAGGTCCAAATAAAAATGAAATAGAAATAGATGGTCCAAATAGAATTGACCACTCCAGTGGCTTAAATGGTTAGAGTGTCTGCCTCAATGCAGGAGGTTGCGGGTTCCAACTCTGGCTGATTCAGACCAAAGACTTATTAAAATGGTACTAGCGGCTGCCTCACTTGGCACTCAGCATTATGAGGTTAGTGTTAGGACTGGTCAGCCTGGCATCAGGATAACATGATTGGTGGGATAAGATGCTAAGTGTCTGCAACATAGTGCTCCAGTGCTAGACATCATTATAAACTGCCACACTGCAGACATCATAGGGATATGACTGAAAAATTGTCAAAGCTTTGTTGAAAATCTAAATTACACACACACACACACACACACACACACAAATAGAATTGAAGGTTTGCAGGAAAATTGGTGGCCTTGCATCGTTCATGCACCCTGCAATATTTTGATGTTGAAGGAAATGGGTAGGAGTCAGAGAATCAATGGTGCTAGAAATAACTATATGCATATATTGTTTCTTGAAACTGACCAGCTGTTAGTGATGGTATGGAAAATTACAGGTGGCTTAAATTACTTATTGGACCTTGGGAAATTAGTAGTAGACATCTATCATGGTAAACAAGTCTGTGTAAAGAGCACTTAGATATGCATTGGTTTTGGGAAAGAATGCAGTTTTATGCAACATCTCAATCAACAGAAATAAACCAAATTTTACAGAGAGCATCCTTGCATAAAGTCCTTTTAATATTGCACGAACAATGCAGACTACATAGGTGGTCATATTCCCAGGAAATTCAAATTTGAATACATTATTCCTGGAAATTCAGATTTGATAAAAAAGAAAGTAACATATTTGAAGCATTTAATATACTTACAAACCAAAATTATTTGGTAGACCTGGCATTGTCTAGTGATTTTAATGTACATATTCTCATATCTGTCTATTCTCATATCCATCATGGTCTTGGTCCCGCACCTGGATGGATAATCGAAGTCCTATTGTATTAAATAAAAAGAAAAAGTATACCAAGTTTCTGTCTTTAAAATCTATTGGACAGTGGAATATTTTTTAAAATAAAAGCCAGTCTTTGTTGCTTTCAGTAGTTCGGGGGAGGGTGTTGTCATTTGTGTTGATATTGGCACTCATCTTGAGACTGGATGGTAATGTTCAGACTTCACTGAAGATCTTGTTAAATTTTTCTCTGCAGAGAAAATGATCTTTTAGCATCTGAATTGTTGTGCAGGGCAAACATGCTGGATGGTGTTGATATGTCAACTGATGTCGTACACTAGGGAAGGACTAATGTTAATATGGTGTTTGGAGTGTGTGCAAAAGATTAAAAAAATTCCCCCTTGCTGCTGCACGTGACAAAGTCAAACTCCATACAGGTGTTCTGAAATTGAATTTTGCAGAGCTCTGCTCATTTTGTGCACTATCCTGGCTACTGTCTTTTGCATTTGATGTATGGATTAAAGTCTAGCTTCGAAGAAATATTGCTGCCGACCACAAACTTGCCAGTAATCTTTGATAACGATGGCTTAAACATTTTCATTGAAGGCAGTGCTGTGTAATAGATTTTGTTATTCAACATGCATCTCTATGATTGTACCTGACTCTGATAAATTGGGTTTAGTGTATTTTATCAGAGCACATCAGCTTTATGGGTTCTCTCAAACGACTTGACATAGCATTATCCCGTTAAGTAACCTGAAATGATGGTTGTTCATCTCTGACCACTTTACATTTTAATCACTCCATGAGAATCAACTGGATAAACTGGTTTGAGTGCCTGCCTCAGATGCAGAGGTTCAAACCCCGGCTAAGTCATACCGAAGACTTATAAAAATGGTACTAGCAGCTGCCTCGCTAGGTGCTCAGCATTAAAAGGTTAGTGATAGGGCTGGTCGGAATGGTGTCAGGATAATGTGACTGGGTGGGATATGATGCTACATGTCTGCAGCATGATGCCCCAGTGCTAGACATCACTATAAACTGCCACACTGCAGACATCGTAGTGATATGACTGAACAATTTTAAAACTACATTAAAAATCCAACTCTCTCTCTCACACACACACACACACACACAGAGCTGTATAAATTGCTTGAGGATAGTTTTACATGAGTTACAAGAAGGACTGTTTACTATTTATACAGATTACATGCTTTGGATACATACGTTTATATGGGTGGTCAAAAAAGTTATTTTTTCCACCTAGGATTATTGTAAATCTTGTTTCTTGAAACACAACCATGTCTGGGGGCCCTGAGTGGCCGAGTGGTCTAAAGCGCTCACTGTTATGGATCACTGCCATCTCACCTCTGTCTGCGTGGGTTCGAGTCTCAGGCTCAGCCAGTGTGGGTACATGAGAAAGCTTGTCAGTAGCTTCTCTTGGGTCAGTGGTTCTTTCTGGGTTTTCCCAGGTTCTTCCTCCACCTTTTATACTGGCCACCATGTATAGCCTATCTTGTGCTGAAAAATGGTGTTAAACCCTATATCAACAACAACCACGTTTGGGACTTTGGAAGGCAAAAAAATGTATTTTCCAGGTGAAATGTCGTGTTATGGCAGGGTATGCTCCTGTTAGAAAAAATTATATAACTTATAAATATGCAAATTAATTAATCCAAAAACTATCCAGGCATAAAGCTTGTTAAATATAGACAAACTTTCAAATGGCTGTTTTCTTAACCTTCCCACTCAACCAAATTTCATGGTGTTTAATTATTGAAGGAAATTTTCATCCAGGTCATTGATTATAGTTCCTCTTGTTTTTGTTTTGTTTTTGATTTAGTGTTCTGAAAAATTACCCCTCTTTGTGACTATCCAGTTTGTACCTGTTCCAATCACTGCCTTGATAAACTCATGATTGTATAAATGAGACCACTTGAAGTTTTTAAAGAAGACAGGTACAGTGAACGTTTTTGGGAATTAACAGGTATGTACTGTAATATATTGTTTGGCATTGAGGCAGCTATATACCATAGTTGAAAGGTCTATGGTGTTTGTCCATTAAATTGCTACTGATTGTTTTAGGCTAGAGATTATGTAGTCTTGTACGATTTTGATCACATTTAAAATGTCTTTAAGAATTTCTAGTCAGTTTATCTGCTTAAAATACACGAATGGATACGTTGACCTTCTTCAGAACTGGTAATGTTTGACAGCTGTTGTTGTTGGTATGGAAAACTCCACACGGATGGCTTAAATTGCATATTGGACTTTGGAAAATTACTGATAGTCACTTGCCATGGTAATACTAATAGGTCTGTGTAAAGAGCATGTTTGTAATGTTAGATAAAAATTGGTTTTGTGAATTCAAACAGTCCTGTGTAAAGAGCACAGTTTTGTAATCTTAGATAAAAATTTGATTTGGGAAAGCAATTTTAAACAACTTCTGAAAAACTAATCAACATAATTTAATAAAATTTTGACAGAAAGCATTGTAAGATAAAGGCTTTTCAGTTTTATGCAAATAATGTAGTCAGGCCATCCAATAAGGCTACTGATAGAAAAATAATAAAAGGTTTTAAATAACCAGAAATTTGTCTGAAAGCATCCAGGCATAAAGCTTGTTGAAAACAGACAAAGATACAAACACTGCCTCACTTGGCACGCAGCATTAAGAGTTAAGTGCTAGGACTGGTCAGCCTGGTGCCAGGATAATGTGACTGGTTGGGACATCATACTACATGTCTGCGGCATGATGCCCCGGTGCTAGACATCACTATAAACTGCCACACTGCATACATCATAATGATAAGACTGAAAATTTTATAAAGCTACGTTAAAAATACAAATCACAAACACACACACATACAAAATGGTGAAACCTTCAAACAGTTATTTTCATAGCCATCCTAATTCCTATTAACCCAGATTTCATTCCCAACTGTACTTGTGTTTGACAGATGAGTGATCCAAGACCAAAGTAGTCTTCTTGGGGCTTTGGGGGGGGGGGGATGGGTTTTTTATTTTAGTCAAACAGTATTTTTTTTTAAAAATCACTCTTGTGACCATCCACTTTTTACAGGTTCCTTGCAATGCCTTTATATTCTCAAGGTCAACATAAAATGAGACCACCTAACAGAGAACATACATTTATTGTGCCTGGGAATTAACATGCATTGCACTGCTTTTTAAAAATTGTGTTGATATTGATGACAGCAATGGTATGTTAAGTAAACCTAACTGACTGGGACCTTTCTAGTCTTGTCATTGTTGACACTGAGGACATTTATGGTACATGTATGTTGAGTAAGCCTAACTGGCTCAGACCTTTCTAATCTTGTCATACTTGTCCCAAAAGTTTGGATGCCGAAGTCTGTTGTTTATGCTTAGGTTTGTCCATTCAGGGCTTCCCAAATATTTTAATTGCTATTGATTGTCCTGGACTCTTGACTACAATATGTACTGACTTATAAGTCCAACTGCAAGCTACACAGACCCAGATCTACCATTGCATAATGCACCAGCAGATCTGGGTCTGTGCAGTTTGTTTGGAATAATCAGTAGAACAAACAACATAGACCCTGATCTGCTGGTACATTATGCTATTGCAGATCAGGATCTTTGTTGTTTGCAGTCTGACTCATCTTGTAAGCAGGGACCTCGAGTGGCCAAGTGGTCTAAAGCGCTCAGCATTATGGATCACTGCCGTCTCACCTCTGTCTGCATGGGATCGAGTCTCAGGCTTGGCCAATGTCGGTACGTGAGAAAACTTGCCATTAGCTTCTTGTGGGTCAGTGGTTCTTTCCGGGGTTTTTCCGGGTTTTTCCCCCACCATTGATACTGGCCTCCATATAGCCTATCTTGTGCTGAAAAATGGCATTAAACCCTACAACAACAACAACATCATCATCATCTTATAAGCATGTATATATAGTATAGTAAGAGCTCTAGGTAATAAATTGCATACTTTACTTCCTGGTTTGCAAGCAGTTATTTGTTTGGGGTTTTTTTTCTTTGCTTTTTTTAAAAAAAAATTGATGGGATGTTTTGTGAAGACCATGAAAGTATCTTATGATATCAGACTGTAGTTTAATTATCAAGGCATTAATTAATCATGCCTCAGAAGGTCAGTTATGCCATTTTGAATTAGATGCTTTAATGACCAAAGGAAATTGTGCCTGCCTTTTGACTATATGACTTGATTAGAAATAGTGTTCTCATTGTAGTCAAGTTTTCTCATTTAAAATGTGTATAAAACATCCAGATCTTTGACTGATGGTAGAGTTGTGTGGGTTTGATACCGTAAATACTCACTTATAAGATGAGTCAAACTACAAACAACATGGATCCTGAGCCGTCATAGCATAATGTGCATGCAGATCTGGGTTTGTTTTGTTAGTTCTACCTATTACTTCTTACAAACTGGACAGACCCAGACCTGCTGGTGTATTATGTGCCGGCAGAACTGGGTCTGTGCAGTTTGCAGTTGGACTCATAACCAAGTATATGTCGTGCACCATTATAAAACATTGACGTTTGGACATCAGGATCAAACTGCTGACAAATATGGATTAAATGCATTAAATTATTAGTTTTTTATGCATTTAAATTGTCTTTTTGTTAGTTTTAGCCAATTTGCATAAAATACATGAATACATTGCATATCTAGAGCAGGCAAGAATTTTCTACTGGATCTGTAGAATAAAGGGTTCTGCAGAATCCTAAGTCTCCCCTTTTTTTGACTTGTGGGCTTGCAAAAAACTTAAGCATTGTGCAGACACCACTGTTGCTGCTGCTAATGGATGGCATAATTCGTGCCCTTAGGTTTTTCTTAGAAAAAGGTGAGATAAAAGATTCTTGTCCTTACCCATGCATCTGTTTACACTTGGCAAGAATAGTGGATTAGTTGAGTTAATTATTTCTTTCTTTTATTATAGAGACCAAAATTGGCTTTGCATAATCACAGAAGTTTCAGCATCTTGGCACAAAAAGAAAATGGCAGCTGCAGCTAAAAAACTGAAGGTTATAATCTTCCTTGGTTCAAGCAGAGAGGGGCGTCTAGGTGAAAGAGTCGGCAAGTTTTGCAAGAACTACCTGGAAAAAACCAGTCATGAAGTCACAGTTTTTGGTAATCCTACAGAGAAATCAATTTTGTTTCCAGTTATTAAATACATGCACTTGCCTTTAAAATGTCTCATTGGACAGTAGCATCGCCTTTTTTAGCTCACCTGGCCGAAAAGTAAAGGGAGTTTATGATATAGCCCTGTGTCCATCATGCTATGCCTCTCAGAAATTCCTTGTTACCACACTGGAGTTTTTATTCCTGATAAAACATGGAATGTGGGTTTAAACCATTAGAATCTTGTACATGTTCAGTAATAAGCAAGATCCTGTGGATATTAATGAGTTGATCATGCACCTGATTGGCTAAACTTCTTGTTATCACGGTGAAGGCCATATCTCTGATCCAGTTGTGATAGCAAACTCGGAATATATGCTTATATAATTAATATCATGTATGGGTTCAGTAATGAGTGCAATGTAAGCTAATTAGGTGATCTTGCATGTGCATGGGATACATACAGGTAGGTTTTCTATACCAATGTATTTGGCATCTGGGAGCCAAGCTTCATTGAATTTTCCTGTACAGACTGTCATTAAGAGCCTTCCTTTAGGTTGTATCGTGAATTGATAGTATATATTGACACTTCATTGCCTTCATTAGGCTGTCTGCTAGCACTTCATAGTCATATACTATACATACAAATTCCTGCCAGCAAAATGGAGTTTACTGATAGGGGGACTGTTCATGAGCATACAGTAAATAAGCGGGACTACAGCAAGAATTTGAGGGACATGACCCGGCTTCCTGATACTTCCAGGCCACCATTAGAGGAGACCAGTGATTAAATAAGAATTGTTGAGTAGGCGAAGCTATGTGGAATTAGGCCCATAGCTTATTGCCACTCCAGAAGCAATATTTCTGGTCCTATTTTAATCAAACTTCAAACATAACATATTAATAAAGTTCATTTGCATCAGATTGAGCTTGTTTCCACGCTGGAAACCATATTTGTTATCTGATTTTGATCAAACTTGGAATATATACTGATATCATCAAGATGTTGCACAATTTTAGCAATGAGCAAGATCCATGCATATTAATGAGGTGATCTTGCATGTGATTTATAGAGCTTATTACCATTCTGGAAGGCATAATTGTTTGGTTTATACCATCGAGATGTGTTTTTATTTTCAGCAAGATCTGTGTATATTAATGAGGTGATCTTGCATATGATTGGCTGAGATTCTTACCACTTGAGAGACTGTATCTATGACCCAAATTTAATCTCTTGGTAAATAGGCTAATCTTGTCAAGATCTGTGGGATGATTTTTATTAGGACCAAAAGCTATGCACATATTTATGAGGTGGTCTTGCATTCATTATTGAGATTTTTTTCTAACCACTCTAGAGACTGTATTATTTATAGGATTTTAATTAGGCTTGTCAAACAGCCCTATATAATCAAGCTCATGCAGGAGTATGGTTTTGAGTGAAATTCATAGAAGTTATTTAATGTGACCTTGATGACTGGTTGAGATTGTCATCAATCTAGCAACTACATTTCTGATCAGATCTCAGTCATAATTGTTAAGAACCCCTATATTATCAAGATGCTGGATGGGTTTGATTATGAGCAAGATCTGTGAATATTATATTACCACCCTAGGGACTGAATTCCAATTGGAGTTGACTCCGTCTGAAATTTATATTATCATATTCATCGACAGGTTCTTTAATAAGTGAGATCAACACATATTAATGAGATACCTTGTATCTGATTGGCTGAGCTTGTTACTTCTTTAGATTTAGAGATTATATTTCTGAACTAATTTCTCTAAAGTTCCATAAACGGGTTTGTGTCTTCATGATCTTGCTTTGCTTCATTGATAAGCAAGAAAATGGGCATATTAATCATACTTTTTTCTTTAGAATTTTTTATATCAGGATATAGTAAAATAGGTACAATCAACACTAGTGCACAAGCTAGACTTGAGATTCTCTTACTAACCATTTCCATTAAAAAAATTACTGGATAAATTTATGTTGTCCTGGATAAACTTCTGCTCATAATTGCAGCATATGGAAGATGTGTTTGAACAAGTTTTAAAAAGTTACTGTCACCAAGCCAAAAAATATGAATTGTGTAGTTGTCTTCTTTTACATGTATATCTGCACACTGTTATAGATATAAAGTGAATGTCCCTAAATCAGAAACTCTAAGGGCCAAAACTGTGGTTTGTTTATAGAAGCTGGATGGATATTGAGGTTTGATGAGTTTTAGAAAGGCTGTACTGAAATATTTTGCCAGCCCATTGAGGAGTCCAGCTTACAGTAGCAGGGCCAGTTTGTGCTTTTGTCATGTCTTTACATCTATGCATTAATTGGTGGGTTCCCAGTTCTCCTTGTTAAACTCTGTCTGCACACTCAGATAACGAGATGATTTTCATATTTGGCTTCTTGTTTCATGAGGATACATACAGATGAAAATGAAGTCAAGGTCATGAGGATGCATATAGTTGGCACTGTAGTCAAGATCATAAAGATGCATATAGGGGGCGTTCACCAGTTATTCTGTACTTTTCAGAGAGTGACGTATGTAAGGTGAAGTTGTTTGCATTTGTAACATGCACAATGGAGAGAATGTTGCCATACCTCTATGCTACTTTGATGTAATGTGGCTGACATTTCTTTGGAAATTGTACATGATCTAAGCACACAGTATAACAAAATGGATGCTCCCATGTGCTTGACAAATTAACCTAAATTAGTGAAAAGTACACTAACTTTAGCAGTTATTAAAATAGGGAAAACGAATTTTGCTAAAGTAGGCAATAGCAGCTTCTGAAAGTGCAGTGAATGAATTACAAACTATCTGAAAAACAAAAAAAATTATTGGCTCTTTTTTCTACAATTTACCTCTGAAGTCCAGGAAGTGAAAGTGACCAAGTGGAGCTAGCAGTTTTTTTATACAAGCACATCTAAAGTGAGCCCAAGCTGTATACTCTAGAACCCAAATTACCCCAATCAATCATACACCAAAATAAAGGGAATTAAAAGTTCTTTCAAAGACACCTAAGATATAAAAAGTCTTTATTATATAGCCAGTATAACCAGTGAGAAAAGCTGTGGAAATTCTTTTTCTTTAAAATTCTAACCCTATGCAAAATACGAAACTGTAGAGCGCCACCTTAAAGAACCACTGAAGATGTGTTGTCAACTTATTCAAAAACTTGTCATATTCTGTAGTCAATTTCAAAGATTTTGATATAGTATACATGGTATTTACTTCCAAAATGACAATCACATAGTTAATTTACTACACCCTTCTGAAGTAGCTTAATGTAACTTCATGACGTCAGAAATGTATTCTAACGTCATTGGGACATGCTATAATTTTGACATGAAAGAATGGCATTCAGTAGTACATGCCTATCAAATATTTGTTTTATTTTTCAATTCAAACATTAAATAATGTATTCTAATCATTTCCCAAGGTGTGTACTATACTTTGGTCATGTTTACATTTAAATCAAGAGAGAAAAGGGGGGAAAATTCCATAAAATTTGAGGCAATAGTGCAAAAATTGTCCAGCATTGAATTTAGAAAAATAAGTCCTTGATGCTGTAACTTCATAATAGTAGACCAAAATATATCTTTTGTAAATAATTACTTTTTTCTTTGGTACTACTAACCTAATTTGAATCTGTACTAATGCTTGTAAGCCAAAGAATTGAAATGAAAAGTCAAGGGGAATTAACTCCTGGTGAGACCATTCCATGGACAAGGAATGTGATTGGTGATTACATACATAATTGATTACAGTGAAAATGAAATAAATTGACTGCATTATATGGACAAATAAATAAAAACCTCCAAACATGCAGGCTTTTATCCATTAAGGGTGGGCGGGTGGGTGTGCTTCCTAACAATTTCAAGACCCAGCCTGACTATGATGTAACATCCTGTCTAAGATCCATCCAACCAGGAACAATTGGTAACCATGACATCACTAATACTACATCCACCTATATTAGCCACTTCCTAAGAAAACATGGCTGCAGGAAGACCTAAGAAAGTAGCTAAGCGTCCACAAGAGTTCACACAACACAGTCGACCATGGAACTATGATGTATGGGGATCCAAGAGTGACCAACCGGGATCTAGCTTGCAATCTGGCTCTGCATATCCACTAATAAAGCACCCAAGACTTGATGTGTATGAAGAATCACTATCTTCCTGTGGCCCAAATCAAGTGCCATCCAAGCTTCGCCCTGAAAAGGAGAGAAAAAATGAAGAAAAGTTCTTGGCTGGGTCACATGAGGCAATAGGTGTTGACAACATCAATGAAAATGTAATTATCAACATATCAAAACTAAATATGATATTGGAAACACTGCGCATAATGCATGACAGAGTTGGAAATTGCAAGCGATACTGTCCACAGATGTATACAAGCAAAACTCAAGGACTGTGTGCCTTTATAACAGTTAAATGTACCAGCTGAAATCTAATGGAAGTAGAACAGGCCGCCTCTCCTGAAAAGTGCCAAGGGCAGAGAAAGAGAGGCCCAGTCACAGGAAATTTAAATGAGATGTTGGCACTTTCTTGTTACAAGACCAAAGTTGGAGTGACTGACCTAAGATTTATTATATCCTGCCTCAACATTCTACCTCCTTCTTCTGGCTATTTATATTAGAAACTGAATGAACTCTCTTGCACTATTATATCTGTCAATGAATCAGTTTTAGTGGAAAATCAAAAATTTGTTCAAGAGGTTAACCAGCTAACATACAAAGGCATTCATGTACAGACAGACACTGTGTACAACCACAGACCACACAGTGGGGGGGAGTCTGCCACGCAGTCTGTGGCTATAGTCATGGAACATTGCACAAGCAGAAAACTTCCACTCTGTGTGTCCATTGCAAACAAACTGTTTGGAAAGAAAACATGCATACACTTAAACTGCAAAAAAAATCACCGCACAGAAGACTCAATGTCCTCCACAGAAACTAAATTAGCAAAGGAAAATTTAAATAAGCTTCAAATGTTAAACATACTAAAGATTGATTCTCAGGGAACATTCGGCTAAGGTTCAGAGACCCATACAACAATATACATGCTACGTGCATGCAATGCGTACACTTTAAAAACGTGTTAAAAATATAGATTTAATTGGTCCCTTTCCTGGTAAGGACAAACATCTCTTTCAGCAAAAATTGGCAACTGCTATCAGGCGAAGAGTACATTTTGAGCTTGTACACATACAACGACATTTCAGTTCAGAAGAAGTATTTTTGGCAAAGGCAAAGGCAGCTGTCCAAAATATTATTCAATGTTTCAGAATAAGCATGGAAATTGCTGAAAAAATTCCTTAGTCTGCCTTGCCCATTTAGCATCCTATTCATCAAAATTTCTGCCATATGGTAAACATTTAAATCTTTGTTCTGAAGATATTGAAAAGCTTGAATGTGTACTAAGAAATTTTGTCTCAGATGTCAGGCTAAGTAAAATCTCACACCTTCTAAACACAAATAAGTGTGAGAACTTGCACAATAGGATTTTTACATATGCACCTAAGACATCAGTATGGAGCAGAAATTTTGATGCGTTATGTCATTCAGCCCTTCATAGCTCTGTGTTTGGTACAGGAAAGTCTACACTCCTACTGGCCGAGTCTCGTGGAATTGTTTGTAATCAGTCTGAACCAGTATTTCAGCACATGGTAGAACGAGATCAAAGAACAGTAAAAGATAGGGAGAGGAAATCAAGTCTTCCATACAAATATACACACTACATCAAATGCAAACAAAAATGCAACAGAACACTTGTACAAAATTCAGTGTTTGCCAATTCAGTAAATAATTTTGTAACCAGTGAACATTCATACACATTAAATCCTTTAAATTAACACCATGTAACAATTATTAAATGTACCTGATTATCACAGTATACACCTCCCATAGCCCCTATGGCCTTGGCATTCACCATTGGCTTTACATGATTTTCTAGCCATATTTACTCTCTTTGGTTCAAAAGATAAATGATCAGGATTTATGCATGTTTTTGTATGGCATCTATGTGATACCTCACACTGAGATGGTAGTGGGTTTGCCATAGTTTCTACATACAACTTTAGTCAGTGAGCCAAAACAATCTTTCTTTTCCCACGAAAGGTTACATAAATTATTCCATAACCATGTCAGTCATGTGAGCCTGTCCAAGTGTGACACTTGCTGATGACTTGTTTATGTCGAGCTAAAGCTCTTTTATATGTCATTAATTCTTGAGCTTTTGAAATATTTCTGACATAGCATAATAAACCAAGACCATATGATACTATATAAATTTTTATCTGAAAATAAACAACTATTAAACACCATGATAATGAATTTTTTTTTTTTCTTCTTTGTCCATAAATTTTTATTTGTCAATAAAACGAGAAAATATCCAAATTATTACCAGTTCAAAGAAGAACTGATATCATCTTCCTAGAGAAAAGTGAAATTGATGCAACAGTTTTAAAAACAACTACACATACCTTTCTAGTTGCCACTAGTCAATGCTGTGTTGTGTACAATGACAAGGGACATAACTCTTCTCAAGCCTACCTGCAGCCGCTTAATTAAGCAGATTTTGGAATGAAGAGACACATCTAAGTTCTAAAATGCTGTGAATATAAACAAATGAGCCAATATTAATACAAACAACATTAAATATAACTCCATGGGTATACACCCTAATGCTCTTTATGGGGGCGCTCACCAGTTATTCTGTACTTTTCAGAGAGTGACGTATGTAAGGTGAAGTCTGCATTTGTAACATGCAAAATGGAGAGAATGTTGCCATACCTCTATGCTACTTTGATGTAATGTGGCTGACATTTCTTTGGATATTGTACTTATGGAAATTGTACATGATCTAAGCACACAGTATAACAAAATGGATGCTCCCATGTGCTTGACAAATTAACCTAAATTAGTGAAAAGTACACTAACTTTAGCAGTTATTAAAATAGGGAAAATGAATTTTGCTAAAGTAGGCAATAGCAGCTTCTGAAAGTGCAGTGAATGAATTACAAAATATCCGAAAAACAAAAACAGTTATCAGCTCGTTTTTCTACAATTTGCCTCTGAAGTCCAGGAAGTGAAAATGACCAAGCGGAGCTAGCAGTTTTTTTATACAAGCACATCTAAAGTGAGCCCAAGCTGTATACTCTAGAACCCAAATTACCCCAATCAATCATACACCAAAATAAAGGGAATTAAAAGTTCTTTTAAAGACACCTAAGATATAAAAAGTCTTTATTATATAGCCAGTATAACCAGTGAGAAAAGCTGTGGAAATTCTTTTTCTTTAAAATTCTAACCCTATGCAAAATATGAAACTGTAGAGCGCCACCATAGATGACCATGAAGTCAAGGTCATGAGGATGCATATAGTTGGCAATGTAGTTAAGGTCAAAAAGATGCATATAGATGACCATGAAGTCAAGGTCATGAGGATGCATATAGTTGGCAATGTAGTCAAGGTCAAGAAGATGCATATAGATGACTATAAAGTCAAAGTCATGAAGATGCATATAGGTGGTAAGGAAGTCAAGGTCATGAGGATGCATATAGAGGCCATGGGGATGCATAGGTGCCACTCCACAATTATTGCTGACTTCTTAAAGATGGACAGGTATAATGTGAAATTCTTTGCATTGACAACATGCACAGTGGATAGAATGTTGGCTTACCTGTATGCTACTTTCATGTACTGTGACTGAAATTTCTTTACATTTGGTAATTATAGAAATTACATTATTCAAAACAGACAACTGATCAAAAAAATGGTTGCTCCTATGTGCTCAAGAGATGAGCTTGAACTAAAGTACAATAACTTCAGCAGTTTCTAATATAGTGAAGCCCAGATTAGGCAACATCAGCTTCAGAAAGTGCAATGAATGAATTATAAAATATATTAAAAGTTTTTAAACATTATTGGCTCTTTGTTTTTTTCAAGTTTACATCATAGAAGAAGTGATGGAGGCCATAACAATAACCTGTCAAACATGCTGTACAATTTTTATCTGAATTAGTTTACACTCACCTTGTTCCTCAGTTGAAACCTTACTTAGGGTTGATATTCATGTCTACCTGCATTTACCATTAAAGTCATTGACTACATTTTGTTTTGTATGATGAAATGTAGGACCAGTTGGTTATGGACAGGGCCAGTAGCAGTTTCAGGTTACAGGTCCTGCGGGCTTGCAGGAGGTTGTGGCAAGTTTCACACAGTACAGTACTCACCTACTGCTGAATCCACTGGAGCAACTGTGGCTAAATGGCAGTGGCCAGGGCAGGACTTTAACCCATGACCTTCTGAATTGGAGTCACAGTGTCAACCACTAGGAGCTGGCTTAGTAGTTAATGTGCTGGACTCAAAGCCAGAAGGGATATGGGTTCAAATCCTGTACAGACCAGGCCATGTTAGCTACTGTGGTGTGTCTCTAAGCAAGATACTTGATTCCATTTACCTTGGCACACTATATTACTTTGCCTGTCTTGTAAATACCATTCAATTACTCAATGAATCAACTATTTGGCCATGCTCTTTTTTCTCTAAATAATGGATCCATATTTTGTCTTCCAGATCCCATCGAACTTGATTTACCCCTGCTGAAGAAGCCACTTCATTTCTACAAGGATCTGTCAGAGGCACCAAAGAAACTCAAGGATTGTAATGATCAGATCAAAGCTGCTGATGCCTTCTTGTTTGTATCATGTGAATACAACCACTGCATTCCACCTGCCCTTGCCAACATGGTGGATCATTTTCCCTGCAGTAGCTTTGCATGGAGACCCAGTGGCATTGTCACCTATTCCCCAGGTTAGCTGATATTTCCTTTTTAATAATGTACACAGATGTAATATTTGTCTTGTCTGCAGGTGAGACATAGATATTACTTATGCTACAATGTTGTTGTTATCCTCCATTGAGCTCCAGCTTTGCAAATGTGGTAAGGAACTGGATGGGATGATTTTTCTTAGAGAGTATTGCTCAAAAGCAGCCCACACTGACCTACATTGTAGTTCACCTCCACAAAGCTGTGGTAAGTGATTGTTCTACCCCGACATCGGCATTAGCATCTGCACTAATAAAAATGTATACATATATATGCCATCACTGAATGTCAAACATTCAACCTCCTCGACTGTAGACATCAGTTTTAAGTGGATTTAATGATGCTGAACTTTAGGGGGGGAGGCTGACTTTGTACATACATGCACATTCTTAGTAAAGTTTTTGTGTTTTGCTCAGGTTTTTTGCAGACTGACTTAATACTGTCCTACCTGGAATCATGAAATTTGGTGATTGATGCATGAGTACCACATGCTCATCACAAAAGTAGATCACTGTGACCTATATATTATGCTTCAATGACTTTTGTTAAATTATATTAATAAGTTAATTTCTTGAACTCAGTGCTAGAATTTTCAAAGTAGATGGTTGCATCCATCTCTTAATGCAAAGGAAGATGACTGATTCACATTTCACATTTGAAGCTGGTGAGGGATGCATCTTGATGAGTACTATACCCACATTATAAAAGTAGGTTACTGCAAGCTGTATTTCATGCTTATTGCTGGTTTATTTTAAGAAGCTGCATTGAGATTATGACCACACTGTTTTTTAGGTTTTTGTTGTTAATATACTGGATAATTCTGTTATTCCTGGAATCAAGAAACTTGATGGAAGGATGTACATTGATAAGTACACACTTGTCATAAAAATAGGTAAGTTTGACCCATATTTCATGCCTTACTGACTTTGATTAAAGTTTGTGTTGTAAATTTATTTCTCATGTTCTGTTCATGGTAGAATCATCAAACTAAATGATTATATGCATCTTGATGAGTACTAAACCTTTGTCACAAAAGTCAGTCACTTTCAGCTATAGTTCATGCTCCACTGACTTGGGCTCAGTCTGAAGCACTGTTCATGTAAAATCATCAAACTTGATGAATACATGCATCTCTGTCAATACCACACCCCTAAAACTTAAGGTGATTGAGATCTGCACTCATTTTACTGGCTTGTTAAGTTTTTGCATTTAGTTCATGACCAGTTTTTTTTTTAATTTTCTGTATAATACAGTTATACCTGAAATCATGAAACTTGATAAGAGGATGCATCTTGATGAGTACTATATTCTTATATTAAATATAGGTCACTGTGACCCATATTTCACATTTCATTGACTTTGGTTCAGTTTATTTTTACTGCTAAATTCTTCAGTTATTAAACAGGGTGATTGTATATACATGCATTTCTCTTAGTACTACACCCATGCTAATAAAGGTCACTGTGACCTGTATTTCATTTTTTACCTGTTTAGTTTCAGTTTTGCATTTAACTCATGATAACATAGATTTCTGGCATGCTATGTACATATTTTCCTACCTGGGATCATGAGACTTTGGGATGGGTCTTCGTGAGTACTAGAAGACCCCAGGTGGCTGAGTGGTCTAAAGTGCTTGCATTTACAAATCACTCACATCAGACCTCAGTCCATGTGGGTTTGAGTCTTGGCTTGACCAATGTGGGTGTATGAGAAAGCTTGCCAGTAGCTTCCCGTGGGCTGGTGGTCCTTTCCAGGGTCTTTCCAGGTTCTTCCACCACCAGATATACTGGTCACCATGTATCATGTGCTAAAAAACAGCATTAAACCCCACAAAACCAGACATGGTGGGCACAGCTCCCTCATTTCAGTGTTAGGTTATTATGGATCTATATTTTATTCTGCACTGACTTGTGTTAAATTTTGTGTTTGATGCACATTTCTCCAGTATTGTATCAGTGCCATATCTATCAAACAAGGCTTTAAATTCACCAGGTACTCCTTATGCGTGGTTTCCATGATATATTTGAATCACTAGGATAATTTAATTGTTACTTACACAGTAATGTTAATAACAGTGTTCGAGAGGTGAATTGCAATGAATTGACCTAACACACAACCATGACCACTAGCTGACCTCTAGCTCTTACACAAGTAGGATTTACATGCCTTTTAACTCTTTTTATTTATTCCTTTCATTTTATTTGATTTGAAACAAAAGACATAATTATTGTGATAATACAAAGCAGGTCTGAGTGTTAAAATACAACAAATATGAATGCAAATCAGAGATCAAAACACAGTCAGCAGTTGATTAGGTTTTCACAGAAATGCTTGCAGACATAGTTGTGATGGTAGATTGATATTTTCACATTTTGATACAAGGGGGCATATTGCATTTATGATGATACACTGAAGCTGAATTAAAATATCAGACTTAAACACAAATTTCACCTGAAAAAATTTATTTGATTGCTGTTTATTTCATAAAGTGTTGCCACCAGTAGGCATTAGTCACATTTTCAGTTATCAAAATGTTATGAAAGTTTTTTTTTTTTTTTTACAGTGTACTAAGAACTTTACTTTGGAAAGAAAATGTAACAAATCATGGGATTTCTTATTATTAGCTGAGAATTTCATGATGTTGCTTAAAATTTATGGACACTAATCACCATTTTGGATGATAAACGAGCAATGTATCAGGGTTTCCTTTACCAATTTTTATCTAAATTTTCTTCACATTCAACAAACAAGGGTCAATTCTTTTGGCATTGAAAAAAAGTGGGATACATGCTTACCCCTGTGTTATAAGTGGGTGTTTGATTTATCTGGGTGAGAGTATTTTTGTGTGTGTGTGTGTGTGTGTGTGTGTGTGTGTGTGTGTGTGTGCTATTCTAATAGACCCCTTTGCCGGGGGTGGGGTGGGGGGTGCAGTTAATACTATATGTTACTGTTTGACTGAAAACGTTCGAAAATGTCGTTGTTTTGATTTTTCAAACAGTCATTGGATTACTTATGTACTGTTTTAATTATAATTATTTGAAAAACCATAATGATATATACTGATCTGTAACACTCCATAAGGTTGGAATTTCTTTTGTTTGTGGATGAAAGGGGAAACGTTTATTTGGAGTGCATCTATTAGAATAAAAACAATGCATGTATGTGTGTGTGTGTGTGTGTATATATATATATATATATATATATATATATATATTCATAAGTTATAACTTCCTGCTGTCAGTGTAGCAACATTAAAACTGTAAGGACAAAGAAATTAATCTAATTCTTTTTTTTGTGCTTGTAACTGTACATGAGGAGTAAGGGTTGTTAGCCTTTCAGCATTGGTCCTTCTATACACATTAAAACATGAATTGTTTTGTTTCATTGGTTAGATAATTTGTTGTGATAGTTGATCAAAGTCCTCAATTTCCTCCACATCAGAGACAACTTTATCCCAATATCTTAACTTTCAAAGATCCAGTATTTTAACTTCCAAAGCTAAAGCTTATATAACTAGTTCTTATATTTGTCTAAAAAAGGTTATAACTAATAGGTAGTATTTATCCTTTAGAAGACTTCAGACCTGACCTTTTTATAATTTAGGTATATACGGAGGAGTTCGTTGCAGCACACAACTGCGAGCCTTGACTGGGGAGCTCGGATGTATCAGTGTCTCCAATATGTTTGGAATACCTCAGGTCCACACTGCAATAGACGAAAATGGCAAACCGCTAAATGATCAAATGGAGACAGGGATGAAGAGATTAATGTCACAACTTGATTGGATGGCATGGGCAATGAAAAATCAGAAGGAGAAACATGGAATTCCAATGTAGGAACTGTTCAAACTCATGCAGCTATGAATCCATGCATGGAAATGTGTAGATTTCCGTAGTATAGATTATACATTTTCAGAATTCTGTACTTGTCTAGTTTTGGCACACAGAAAGTGTAGCAGTTTGTTTAACTATAGTCTTCCAATAGGAGTGGAAATTTTTTTTGACATGTTAATCTGCAGGTATTGGTTAATTGCTCATGCTTGGCTACCATGGTATTTTAACATGGTTTTCAGTAATGCTGAAATGAAAACCTGAATTTTCAGAAGAGAATACTATTTGGTAAATATTTAAATAGCAAATAGCTATTAAATTTTAGTGGAATCAGTTTAGAACAACCTCTTAGGACCATTTTGTGGGTAAAATCGATATGATCCACACTGGAATCAGTTTTTGGCAGCCTTTTCAGCCCCACAAGCGGGCCCCGAGTGGCTGAGTGGTCTGAAGTGTTAACTGTTACAGATCACTGCCATCTCACCTCTGTCTGGGTGGGTTCGAGTCTCAGATTTGACCAATGTGGGTATGTGAGAAAGCTTGCCAGTAATTTCTCATGGGTCGGTGGTTCATTCCGGTGTTTTCCTGGGTTCTTCCTCCACCATTTATACTGGTCACCATGTATAGCCTATCTTGTGCTAAAAAATGGCGTTAAACCTACAACAACAACAACAGTCCCACAAGACTTGGCAAAGTTGGGGAAAATGGGAAGAAGTATGTGTAGAATGGTAAATATGTGGAATGTTTACAACAAATGTTTTACTAAACCATTGTGCCAAATGGTTAAAAACCAAAACAAATACTCATTACATTAAACATGTGGAAAATATTTGAGTTCATCTGGCCATAATACCAAGTCATCTTATGGTAAGGCCCTATGTTCTCCATACATCATCCATAGCGTATCTGTCAACAATTGCTTTTTTAAATTCCTCAAAAACTGCCCAGCCAATTATGACCAAATTTGGGTGAGAGGATAGTTTTCAGAATTTTACAAACATTAATGCTAATGTGCCATTAATTATGGCTACCTATACTATAGATAGAAAGACTTTTAAACAATTGCTCAAAAACAACTTGTCAGAATTTGACAAAATATGATGGAAAGCTTCCTTGCATGACAATCTTTTAAATTGATACAGATATAATTGATCTGCCATTAATTATGGCCAAAATTACTAATAATAAAGCCTTATTGTCCATCAGTTGTCTACCTTTATTAACAATTAACTTATAAACCTATACAGACTCTTGATTAGACTGGAAACACACGTGTCTTTAACATTTATATGTGGATTTTCAAAGAAATCTCGTGGATTGAACCATAACTGCAGATATAAATGATCCTTAAATTGACACTAATGTTGATCAGTAGCATGAAAATACGACAAAACTGTTGCCCATTGCTTCTTGAACAGAAAAGCACAAATGTTGTTATTATCCTTAGAATAAGACTAACACTAATATGGAAAAAAATGATTGTGGTGAAGAGGTGAATTTGGGAAAGGTGAAGTCAACTTTGCTTCTTCTGCATATTTGGGCAAATTGACAGGCTTTGGGGTGACTGTTTCACTTTAATCGACCCTTTCATGGGCCCAGGGGTGTGGTGGAGTATTCAGTTGACCATCCATTTTCTAGTAGCAAGAGTGCACTTTGATTCAAAAACAGAAGAAAGAAAAACAAAATTAGCTGTGCAAGCAAAACAAACTGCCCCCTTCTCATAATTGAACAACCAAACCCAACTCCACAATCCCCATTGAAGGAAATCTTGGATCAACCTCTGCAATGAGAAGTTTATCCACAGAATTTCTCTGAAGATGTTCATCATTATACTTACTTTTGTAAAATTTTAACTATTACTGAGATGTTATGTACAGAATAAAAAAACTAAGAATTTGTTATGAACTGTAGTTGTTTGGTTGATAAGCAAGCAATAAATCACTATGCATGACATTTTCTTTTTCTTTTTTTTATGTCACTGCTATATCTTATTGAGAGATTATATGGTGTTGCCAGTCAGTTTGTACCTTAACATTATGTCATGTCTCGTTATGTCCATCGATTTGTCACAAATTTAGTTCTGCTCATTAAATTTTGAATGACTTAATGGATTGAAACCAAATTTTGTTATATTTATACTAACAAGACTTAATTTTAATTCAGTTTTCAACATTTTGTAATGTAATTTGAGTTCTCCCAAGTTTGACTTAGAATTTTATTCTCGTATATTGAACAAAGCTTGCTTGCGTTGCACTATATTGGCAGGGACATATATATTGTTTGGATACAGTTCTTGTTGGTCTTATTTCTTGATTTTCTTATTTTACATGTTTTTATACAGGGCAGGAAACTGACAAATCTGTTTCACCGTATGTTCAGATTTTCATGCTTAGTTTCAGATAAAGGATTTTACCTTTTAATTGACATGGAATGAATATTTTAACATCACATCTTGCAAACATGTTATTTGAGTGATAATTTGTTGTATTTAAAGTAAAACTAATATTTATTATTGATTTTATAATGTGGCTATTCGTTTACTCCATAATTTTACCACATAGGTAAATGATCTGTTTCCAGCAGGAGCATTACTTGGACCTTACCCACTGTATTTGTTACAATTTTTGAAACTTACTATCATCATATTTGTCTGAAATAAGTGAAGAAAATTGGCTAAAGAAGTTTTTATATGCTTTTAATGACGTGAATTTTGGCAAAACAAGACCAGCTCTGTTTCTGCATTATATTTGTAATTGTTGTTAGATGAGAGATTAATGCAAAGCAAATCATCTCTTCAAATGAGATGATAATAATTTCCTACTATTTTTGCACAAAAATGACATTGATTGTAAAATTGTCAATAATATTTCTGTTCTGAATGGACAAGTTGGAACTTAGTTGCAGTTTTGATTTACTTAAATTACTCTCAAAAGTAATTGAGAAAATTCCTAACTTTTATCAAAAAGTGGCTTCTTTTGTAATTGTGATGTAACTTTGAATTTTAATATTAACTTGCACACCAACCACTAACCAACTACCCCAACTCCCACACCTGCCATATTGGCCTCGAACATTGTTAAACGTTCTATTCAGTGTACAGGTTGAAAGACAGCAAAGTGCCAACAATTCTTTTGACATTTATTTTGATACAGATGCTCATCAAGACAAGGCAAATGAATAGATTCTGTTAGGCCAGAATATATTAGGCATAGCCAGTATTGTACTGACGTGCTGTTAAACCCTATACATATATACATCAAACACAGTCAGTGGTACTGCAGTACATAACATGAAAATTTGCAGAATTTGGCATTTTTACTTCTTTCATTGATACTTTTGATATAAACACTGTACCACAAACCTGTACAATGCCACAGTTTTATTTTTCATAAAGAAATAAAGTTTGTAAATATAGTCTTCCAATAAAAACTTGCATAGAAGAATTTTATGGTGATTAATTTATAACACTTCAGAAGATTTAAATACTTAATTTTTGTATTCATAAAACCAACAAATATTCAGATGCTATTTAAATTGTTTTTTAAAGAAATGATTGATTTGGAAACACTAGTATTCTTACAGCAATGATATGTAGTAAATGGGTTATTATGTTAATCCCATACGACAGAATATGGAGAGATTTATTTATAATGAAACTCATCTTAGATCAATAACAGTAACTTTAATATGTATTTCTTAACGAGATAATGAAATATATCTGGGGAAGAAAAATGAAATCAACACAGTGACAGTATCACTTTTGGAGCTACTTTTGTTTTCCCTATAGGAAGTATATCTACTGGTATGTATGCAATTCAGACCTTTATTTCCACATTTAGGTCTATTTCAGTATTTCTTATTTTCCTTCTCTCCCTGTCAGGATGAATAACTGTGTTAAGACTGTTGACCCTCTAGGGTACATTTATATAAAAAAATGACAAGGTGCCATCAAGAATGCCTAAAAAATGAACCCAAACAACAATTACACTTGAGGTATTAATTTTCTGTATTAATAGTTTTCCACATGACTGAACATACATGACCTGCTGACATTTCCACATGACTGAACATACATGACCTGTTGACATTTCCACATGACTGAACATACATGACCTGCTGCCATATGATACCCTTTGTCACATGTACACTTTCATATACCTGTTACACTCAGTGAGAAAAGGTAAACATTTTTAAGAAAACTACTGATTACATATAGTAATAAAATTGTTTAAGAAGCAATTTTAACTCACAGTCATAATCATGTCTGAAAACAATAAAGAAATCAGGCATTGATTAGTATCGAGCAAACCAAAATTAAGTGACAATCAAAATTTGGGTGCAGACTCTGTTACCAAAATGGGCTGCAATCTTGCCAACACAAAAATTCATATTTGAATGCAGAATTATTTTTTTTTAAAACAAATCCATACAGTAAACTCCTAATAATTAAAATCTGTTAAATGTTTCACTCTCATATATGTTGACCAATCTGTCATTTTTGGATAGTACCCACATGCCAGCAATGTTGATTGTATCAGTCTGTGACTTCACGAAAAATCATTTCATTCTAGTATGAAAACATTCATTAATTTGACAAAATACACAGCATTATTTGTACAAATTTAATTTGTAAAAAGTCCCAGTTCTCAAATTAGTGTAAAATGTTTTGTCAATTTAGTATTGCAGCCATTAATTTTATTGAACAGAATGGAGAAAAATCCATGCAAATCCAAGATTTTTGCCTTGAATATACCGGTATATAATTAGAGGAAAATCTAAATATTTTTAGTAGATATAATTAAATATTTCACTTGTGAAGTGGAAATATTCTTGACAATACAATGCTTCCACTTTACTCATGAAATATCTCCTTATATCAGCTCAAAAATGTAGATAGCCTCTATATATCTCATGTGGAAGATTTACACAAGAACTTTTTTCTTACCTTTCATAAAATCCAGTTTAATCTTAAAGCCCCAAATGTCTGGTACAACACTCTGCCATTATTATAACATGGCTCCTGTTTTAAGAGGAGCATTGTCCTCTGTCCTCAGTCATGTGTAAAACTTTCATTATTATTTTTGGAAGTTATTACAGGCATGTGCAAAATGCAGGTATTTATTCTTCAGGCTTACCTAAGCACCCTTGCAAGACATTGAAATCACTGCCTTTTCCATGTGCAATCAAGGATATTTTTTAAAAATACCTTGTATGTAACAGATATTTTTTAAAAAAAACACATGAAAAAAATTCTTTTTCTTTTCATAGTGTGTATGGTTTACAATTTTTTTGTAAATTATATTTATAAGTTTAAGTTGAACAATTAATTTTATTCTTGACATCAAATTTTTTGTTTTGGTTGATTGAACGATTTACATCAAATAGGGTTTCATTGTCAGCCATATTTACTTCCCCTTCTACAATGGCCAGATTGCATTCAGTAGGGACAGTGTTGTAGGGCAAATTTCTGATACTCTTGTCTTAATCTTGGCATAACTGAATTCTGTTTTTTGGCACTGAGGACAAAAAGTTTTCTCACCACAAGCTAATGTGAAATTCGTTTCTTGCACAAAAGAGTTTTTTGGGGAAGATATTTTTACATAGGTTTGTTGGGTCCAGATGTGCAGTTTATTTACATATAATTCTATTCGCCTTGAATATTGAGATGTTAATTTAGAGCTGTTGAAAATTTGTCCTGTTCTTTCTCTTATGTAATGCTTATTTGTAATCAATAATAGTTCAGAAATTGAGACAAATTGTGCCACACAAATGCAGACTGTGCTCTTGTACAGCATGTTGGAATATTACTAATAAGAGCAGGATGTTTGATAGTGTAGCAGTCTTGGTATATGAGGCCACATATAACCAGCCTAGCTGACTCTGACCACTTAGTATAGTGGTACATACACATGGCTGTAACACAGATGAACTGGATTCCATTCCAAAACACAACAGTTAATTTATGTATCCCAACCCATTACAATAGTAACATAATTTCCTTAAGTCCTGACCTTGAATATAATTATTTGTTTTTGAATGCTGCCTATGGTCCTATGGGTCAACTCTTTCATTGTAATTTATTTAGAGAAAGTTGAATTGTTAACACATTTTGAATGGTAAACAGGAATACAGTGTATGGTACATAGTTTGCACTTTGGGTCACATGTTGAAAGTAGTACAGGGGAAAATGTCTATAACACACCTAGAAAGGCCATTCATATTGAATCATTTAAAAAATATTCTAAACTTAATTTTGAAAATACAAATTAGTGCTTTGTACCATGCAAAAAAAGTCACACAATCTAAGTACAATATAAACAGATTCCACTAAGAAATTTTCATTACATGCATGACTTTTTTTAGAAACAAAACTGAATTTCTGCAGTGTTGAATGGCAGCCTGTCATGGCTGACATTAATTTCAGGGGAGGTAAATATTGTTGCTGAGGAGTTAATGTATTTCATGATATCTGGTTGTTGTTTGCTTTGCAGTTCTCAGCAGTATTTTATAAACAATTATAGGACAATCAGATTGGATCATCCATTCAGTCTGAATATCCTTGTTGTCATTCTTTGATGTATTGTCAATATGCAAGGCTGCCAGTCATGTTTTAGAAGTCGTATGAACCATTAGGGTTGATGGCTAGGATAAATAATGATGACTTAATACAAGAATCCAATTTTAAAAAGTGACTATATAAAGTATAGTAGAACCACAGAGTCTCTTAAGAAACCACCTGTCTTGAGAGACCTCAGTTTGATTCTTTCATTGGATACTTTAAATGCTCCAAAGACTGCAATAAATCCTCTCCTGTCTTTAGAGATTATTCTCAGGCATTCTGTCTTTGGATAGAAAAACAAGGGAAACTTTGAACCAGTTTTCTCAGGCATTCTGTCTTTGGATAGAAAAACTAGGGAAACCTTGAACCAGTTGTTTTCATAAGATCTGCAATCCACAGCATTTAAGAATTTCAGCAGAAAGCATCTTAATGACCCAGATTTCTTGACTAACTTTTGTTGCTTTTTGCTATGAAGCAGACGTCAGCTGGTTGAGTGATCTTGGCCCCCACCTCCCCTTTGCAATGAATTGAAGTTCCCTCATGCATGGGAGGCAACTAATGGAGACAAATTTATTGCCATGGGATGTGGGATGTGTCTGATGATTCAACTTAGAAGGTTTTGACATTTTACATGAGGTGCAATTTATATCAAAAATTGGACTTTGCATTTTGAGGATTGTAAATAATTTTGGGATTTATCTTTGTTTTGTTTGTCTTCGATTTTTCATGACTAGACATCGTGTTCTGTAAACAATGGACTCTGATAGCATTTAAAGACTTCAGCCTGTTCTTAATACAGATTGTCTGTTCATGCATCTATTCATGCATTCATTTCCGATACTCATACAAATGTGACATCTGCTTATTACATTTGTACAGGGTGGGGGGTGGGGTATTTTATATGCGCATGCTTACCAAAAGATCTGCTTATTACATTTGCCATTGTGGAGTGGGGAGTATTGGTTAAGCACTCACTGACACGTCTAGTTTATATGTGTGTGTTATCAAGTATTGCATCTTAAACTATGCATTTTTTCACTCAGTTAATGTACGTTGTACTGTGATTTTGTTGTTAGAAATGTGGGCAGTATTCCCTATTTTTTATAGAAGAATAATTCATCCATAGCATTATAACACCAAATTTCAGTTGTATTCAAACTCTTGAATCTAAGTATAATGTCATAAAATTTAAAGGCCTCAAATGTGTTCAGAGATCATTAGTTCATTGTTTTTCATTTGAAAAAATAGCCGTTTTACATACTCGGTGAGATGGAGTTTTTTTACGTGAATTCAGTTAAGAAACTGTATGATGATGTACAACCAGACCCTATACTGAATAGATTTTATATTGTGAACCTTTATTATTTGTTTCATGTACCATTTACAGAATAGTAACATCTGTTCCTCTTATCTGATAGATTTATTTTCATAAAATATTTTCTTCTTGTGTATTATTTTTATTTCCTTGTAGGAACTAAATTTGATACCAATATTGTGCTGGCATGACATTAAGCCCAATATATACTTTTATATATAAAATAGAAAGTTTTAGAGAAAAAGACCAAGATGGAGTGCAGACAAAAGGAGCTGCTAAAGACAAAATTAGGTATTGTGAGCTGAAAACAAAAGATTAATTTCCAAGTCATTTGGAAGTGTTACAACAGTAGAACAGGTAAGATCAGTAAAGCTTCCCAAATTGGAAGCCTTAGGGACCAAAGGTAGTTGCTTTTTGGGACCAATTTATGTGGGCAGTCGAAAGAGAAAAGAAGGTTACACGGACTGGATGCATGGGAATTTTCACTATAATAATCCAGTACTTTGTTGTCGATCTGACAGTACAGTTAACAGTATAGAAACACAAGTTAGGTTCATTGTAGATGGTGGGCTTATTTTTTTCTGACTGCATTGGTCCAATGTATTTAAATAGGGGGATAGACCTATGTTAGTGCACTGACTCATTGTCACTGGAAGACATTATGGGTACTACTACTAATTGATTAGCTGTTAGTGTTTAAATATGGGGGTAGTCTTATCTTAGTTCATGGACTCTGAAAGGGTACTACTTACAACTAACTGTTTGTCAGTGTTTAAATATGGGGGTAGCAGTTCATGTACTCTGTAAGGGTACTACTTACAATTGACTAACTGTTTGTGTTTAAATATGGGTGTAGTCTTATTTTAGTTCATGGACTCATTAAGGGTACTATTTACTGTTGGTGTTTAAATATGGGGATAGTCTTATGGACTCAATAAGGGTACTATTTACTGTTGGTGTTTAAATATGGGGATAGTCTTATGGACTCAATAAGGGTACTATTTACTGTTGGTGTTTAAATATGGGGATAGTCTTATGGACTCAATAAGGGTACTATTTACTGAGCAGTATCTCAAGAATGTGAACATATCAAAAGATCCAACGAGGCTTTTATTTGTACTGAAAGCATAGTATCAAATATACAATTTTTTGGATGAATTATTATGTTATTGTCACTTTTTTTGGGTCCGGTTTGTATTTTTATTAAATGGTGATTATTTGTTTTTCATACATTTTATATTAGAAAGTATTTCTATGTAGCTGTAACAAAATATAATAAAGTTTTCATTTACACATCTTGTATATTTGTATGGGTTTTGTTTGCACATCTTGTATATATGTATGGGTTTTGTTTCCAACAATAACAGTTGAGTTGGTTAATGAAATGAAATACTGGGTAATTAAGTCTCTCTCTCGATCGATCGATCGATATGTCAGTAGTTGACAAGCAACATTTCAATGTTTTGTAAGGCTATATATGCCCTTTTTTCACATTTTTGTTTTCTTTCAAGTTTTTGGAGATTGCAGAAAAGAGAACGCCTGTAGTGGGGCATATATATTGAAACCTGTCTTGAGAGACCAAGTCTTCAAAATAAAGCACAAAGTGATTGATTACATGTATATAGTAAAATGACCTATTATGAGAGACCACCTGTCTTGAGAGACCAGACTTTTTTGTGGCAGAAGGGGTGGTATTTCAAGTTCTAGTTTATATATACTTTGTGTGTGTGTGTGTGTGTGTGTGTGTGTGTATATATATATATATATATATATGCATGCACTATTTTCAACATTCCTTTCACTACACATCTTACTGCATCTAACTCGTAATAATATTAGTGAAAGGCATGATCAACTGTTCTTTTACTTGTATTTTATATTGTGTACCAGATAGTGCAGTATTTCTACCAATATCCAGCTAACTTTAAATGTATTTAAATATGTTGCCAGCATGGTTGGTATAAATTCAAGAAGGACATTAAAAAAGAATGAACTAAGGACTAGTAAATAAGAAAAGGCAAACGACACAAATATATGTACATTTTTATTTTCATCACTTACCCCCAACCCATTCCGGCCGTCTTCCTCCATCCCCAACCTAACCCACCACCATGTCTGGAGCA